>MU853186.1:81024-281321 GCA_033085395.1 Xanthoparmelia taractica | reverse complement strand
TAAAAAATAAATTAATTCTAATATTATTATAATAGATATCTAAAAGCATTAATAAATAACATTAATTTTATCTATAATATCACGTTTTTTGAGATACGTTTATCGTGTACTTTTATATTCTTTTTACTCTTTCTTCTACTATCTCTTATTCTTCTAATATTAATTATTCTTCTATTATTTATTATTCTTCTACTATCTATCTTATTATCTATCTATCTAACAAAGTAAGCTATAGCTCACAAAAGAATTACTACGTAAGATAATATTTTGAAGTAGATATATTAAATCTATAAATAAAATATTAAATATAAAGCTAATGCGCGAATAGATAATAATACGTAAGAGCAAAGGAAAGACTAGAGAAATTATAATATATATAGCTAATATTAGATAATCTTAAGTGTAATTAATTACTTCTATATAGTTTTTAAGTATTTAATTATTAAAATTAATTAAGAAAAATAGATTAGCGTAAGAATTATCGAATAATAATACTCGAAAACGTAGATAAAAAGTTAAAAGTAAGTCTAATCTCGAATTTATTTATTCTATTTTATTAATATATTATAACTATTATTTTATATAAGATTCGTCGCTATTAGAGAAAATTCGATTTAATAATCTTTAAGCTCTTCTTTTCGCGAGTAATAAAAAAGATCGCGATAATATATATAAAGAAAGTATATTTTTTTAAATCGATTATTAAGATTATTTATAAATCGGTAAAAGCTTTTCTTTATTATATATTCGAAGATATTAATCTTTATATTATTTATACGAAGCGTATAACTATAATAACTAAGAATATATAATTATAAAAAACGATTATAAATTCTTTTTATAATGCGAAGAGAGAAGAGAGAAATTTACTATTATAATTAGCGTATTAATAATTCTTTTAATAATTAAATAAATTAAATATATTAATAGTAATAGAAATAACTCGCCAAGCCCTAGATAATTGCGAAAACCTTTCGCAATACGATATCAAATGCGATAGCGAGCTTAGCTTAATAACGTGATAATAAAGTAAAATAATAATAATAACGATAATAAAGTGAAGTGATGGCTAGAATAATAACTAGAATAATAATTAAAATACGTTCGCATAATTCTATATAGAGTAACTTATTCTATATATAGTATATTTCCCATATCCCTACATATAACATAGGATATCCCTACATATACTAGAAATTTCTTAGATTATTTTATAATACCAGCACGTCTCTTAGATTATCCCATATAAATCAAATAATATAATCTCAATATCATATCATACCATGATATGGTATCGACACCTCATATTCTAGACCATCCTAGACCTTTCCGACCCGTACTCTTTAATAGTAAGATCGTCTAAAATATATAAAGCAATTAACTTCGTTTAGTTATTTTATCTTTATTATTTAAAAAATTCTATTAAATAATAAAAGAAAGAATAAAGTAATAATTAATATTTATAGACTAAATAATCTTATTATATTAGACATTTATCTTATATCTCTTTAATTAGATATTATCTTAAAATTACTTAATTATACGCATTTAGTAGTGCTAAATACGATATTATTCTTCTATTAATAACTTATATATTTTAACTTTCGATATATACTTATAATAGTTATATATTGAGAATAGAAAATAATAAATATTTTAATTATATGTTAGGCTGTACGAAGCGATATGGGTACCTAGCTAGGGGTGCGCCGTATGGGCTTCATATGGGCAAATAGGGTGCGCCTTCGTATAAAGCGCGGCACCCGAACCCATGAGTTATATTTTTGACTTTATGATACAATTGAAAAGCGCACTCACATTATAAGATATATAAATTTTAATTATCTACGTATAGAGAAGAATTAATTATATTTTAAGAGCTCTTAAAGACTTTATATAAGTCTATATTAATAATATTATTATTAAATTTAATAGCTTCTCTAAGTATCTCTATTATTTAAGAAGACTTTTTTAATTTCTAATTAAGTATAATATTTTAATCGTTTCTAAAAAGATCTTTCTAGAATATTTAAATTTTAATCTATTTAATTAATATATTAATTCTTTAAAAATAACTACTATAGATAATAAACTTAAAGCGATTATTAAGCTAAACTATTTCGTAACTCTTAAAGATCTAGAGTATTATCTTAATCTAATAGACTATTTTCGTAGCTTAGTTTATTATTATATATAGCTTATAGCATCTTTATAGAATCTTAAAATAAGATTTTTAAAAGAAGCTTTATTAAAAGATAATTCTCGTTATATATATTCTTCTCGCTTTAAATTATCTTTATTAAATAAAATAAAAAAGACTAGTTTTAATAGTCTATAAAAAGTATTATCTTAATCTTTTATACTTATTTATTACGATCTTAATAGATTAATTTAAATAAATTTAAATACTTTAAAAGAATTCGATTTTAAAATATAGGTTTTTTATATTAAGAATAAAGAATTTAATTCAAACTTAAGCTTAAAATTGTCACGGTTTTGGCATGTGCTCTCCGAATGCCAAGCCCGATGTGGATTAATGTTGCTCCGGAGAAGAGCTTTCAGAGTCTTCGTAGCATATTCAGTCAATGAAAGCAGTCAATCCCACTACACGTCCATTCGTTCGTGACAAAAATAATCTCTTCGCACTACAATTTAAATAATTATATTTCTATCTCGAGAATTAACTTAAATTGTACGTAATTATTAATTAATAGAACTCGAGATAGTAGACTTTATCACATACTTAAGAAAATAAGATATTTAATAGACTTATTAAAGTATATTATAATTATTTAAATAGATTATTCTATTATTCTAAATGTTATAAGATAATTATTAATTATCTTAATAAATTTTATTATAAGAATAAACGTTTATCTTATTAGAGCTTTTTAATTTCTTAGATAATTTCTTTTTAATATTCGATATAAGTCTAAAAAAGAGTATATCGTTCTCGATATACTTATAAGTACGGGTCGGAAAGGTGTGGTATCTGTTGAACATAGTCGTTTTTAACTTTTTTTTAACTTTTTTTTAAAAAATTATATCTTTTTAATCTATTTATAGAATTTTATAATTATATAAGTATTCGCTTAAGCTTTTTACGTATTTTTAGAATATAAAAAATATCACGTAATATATTTATTAAAAGCCCAATAGAAGTATGGGATATCCCATATCTTTCGGTATAATATTCGAAAAACTAGTCCCATACCATCAAATATACCACACCTTTCCGACCCGTACTTATAAGACTTATAAGTGCTAATAATATATCTTTTTTTAATAAATATAATTAATTAAATATTATCTTTATTATTATACTTATAAAAATAAGTTCTACGTTTCTTAAAGCTCTCGAAGAGAGCTATAAAATAGACTTATTTTATATTAGAATCTCTACTTTAATAACTAAAAATAAGAATATTAATAAGAACGTTATTAATTTTTCTTTCGTTCGTGATAAATATATAAAAGATATTATATAAAAATATTAAAATCTTTTCTTTTATATTAGTAAGCTTATCGATATATAGCGCTTTTATATATCTTAAAGTATAATTAAAATTATTCTTTAAAATAACTTATAAAAATAATTATTTAAGTTTTAAGAAGTTATATAAAAAGATTTTAAATATTTAATATGTATATAAATTAATTAAATATCTTCGATAGTATATTAGATTTTATTCTTAATATCTTATTTTCTAAATACGTTAATATCGCCCTTATAACTCTCTATAATTAATCGAATCTTCGTTAATATTGTTTTATATACTTATTTTAAATTTTATTTTAATATCCTTAAAATTAATAAATTAAAAGTTTAATATTATTCTTTTTATAATAAATAAGTTTATAAAGAAAATAACTTTCGTATCTAATAAAAAGAATTACTCTATCGTTTAATAAGCTACTGTATTATTTAATAAACTTAATATTATAAGTTAAGAAATTTTAAGAACTTTGCTTACGAATTATAATAGAAAGTTTCTTTCTAAGCTTTAGTTAAAGCTCTTTAAAAAACTCGAAGTAAACTTATTTTATTTAATTATTTATTATTTTTAAATAAATAAATATAGCGAGAGAATTAATTAAATAGTAGAGATAGTATTACGATTCTATCTATATATTATATAGAATCTCGCTCTCTAATTATTAATTCTCTCGCGAATATAAACTCTATTTAATAACTCGATCTTAATTATAATTAATAATAAAACTCTTAATAAACTAATTTACGAATTTTAATTTAATAGATTACTTAATCTATTTAAAGAAGTTACTATATCTCTATTATAGTCTATCGTTACTCGTATTTAAATAGCTAATATTATCTTATTTACTTAGATAAATCAAAAATATTACTATAATAGAAAGCATTAACTAGTATTTTTCAAGTAGGGCGATTAAGCTTATTTATAACTACATAAAGACTATTTTATCTTTATTACTATTATTATTATTATTATTAAGCTATCTTAATAATATATCGATCTATTCGAAATACTATAAAAAGTCGATAAATAGATTTATAAATTAACTATCTTAGGGCATTAAAATATATATTTAATCTTTAGTATTATTTAATTAGAGTTATCTCTACTTCTAACTCTAACTCGTATAATTATTCTATCTCTAACTAGTTAGATAGTATATATATAGAAGAGAATATTAATAAGTATAAGTTTTGAAAAGTAGAGCGAATTCTTAATAAGCGAGTTATTCGAAAAAATAGAGATCTTATTATATAGTATCTCATTAGATAATTAAGATACGAGTCTAAATATAATTAATAATATAACGTTAAAGATCTCACGAACTCTAATAACTTAGTACGTTCATATAAGAATACAATAGCTACTACTAATATCGTTTAACTTACGATATCTTCGTAAGTTCAAAAAATATATTAAATATTATATTCTCATGGCTACGGGTCGGAAAGGTGTGGTATATTTGATGGTATGGGATTAGTTTTTCGAATATTATATCGAAAGGTATAGGATATCTCATACTCTCATTGAGTTTTTAATAAATATATTACGTGATATATTTTTTTATTCTAAAAATACGTAAAAAGCTTAAGCGAACGCTTATATAATTATAAAATTCTATAAATAGATTAAAAAGATATAATTTTTTAAAAAAAGTTGAAAAAAAGTTAAAAACGACTATGTACAATAGATACCACATCTTTTCGACTCGTAAGAAGAACGCTTATAATTAACTAAAAATGTAACGAATATACGTCTTTTCTTATCTGCAATAGACGTATTATAATTAGAAGTATTTATAATAAACGAATATAAAGAGATTAAACGTTTTAGGTTAATTATTAAAATATCTTAAGATTCTTATAAATAATGCGATAGGTCGGCGCGGGCCCCTATTGATTTTTTATTTAGAGTTTATCTAAATGCGATATAGTCTAAAGCTAGCCAGTAGATCATGCGCCGAGAGACTTATTTAGCGTGAAGGGAGACTGTGGAGGGGGACTGTCCCGAGTGGAGTTGAATATTATAGACGATAAGCGTTATAGACTCAACGTCTCTCCGATCGAGGCTACTCGTATTCCCTGGGAAATGCAACTCCCTGGGATATGCAACATTAGGGTTAGGGTTAGCACTACACCCTAGCCCTACTACAGAACTTGGAGCTAGGGTTATCATTATCATAACTCGAATATCGTATTGAAACTCGATATTAGCTTAAACTAATATACATTTTCTTTTTACTAATAAAGAATAAGATATCTAAAAATCTAAATTATTAATTAGAACGTTCTATCTAGATAAACATATTGAGATAAATAAGAAAAACGTTGAAATTCTAGTCTAGCCCTAGCCCTGATATTGCATATCTTAGGGTGTTGCATATCCCAGGGAATACGAGTATCGAGTATCTAAAGTTATAATTTCGACTAGAGTTATTTACGTAGAAAGAGCTATATATAATTATAGAGGAAGTCGATATAAACGTCGGCGAATAAGAGTGTGCAGAGTACGTTTAATCTACTATATATATTATAAAATAGTTAATAGTAGTACCAGAACCAACCTTAGAGGCCTTACCCGGCGAAAATTCAATATATTAACTAGCAAAACTAATCCACTAATAGTTCAACTGACAGTTGATAGTTGGTTTCTATATGTAGACAGGTGCAATTCTAGGTCTAGATCAAACAGTTGGTGCAGTTGGTGCCTCAAAACTAACTATTTCAACTATCGCCAACCCTGCTACCTCCGATGAGGTTGACATAGCATATGTAGAATATACCAAGTGTCCTTATGCAATAGAGTGAAGTTAGGCTTTGGTGTCACCTCATGGGCGGTACTTTCTAGTTATTTCATTCACTGATATTTAAAGGCATAGGCCTTGATACAAAGTACAAAGTGCGGCCCCGCGAGGTGATCCCGAAGTATACTTACTTTAAGCATGTACTGAGCCTATAGAATTTTATACCCCTGACTCGCTCCACCTGAGTCGTAATCCCACATACTTAGGATATGTCTACCCCTGCCGAACTATGTGCCCATTTCGGTCCTTAACAGTCAGTAAGAAAGCAAGCTTTTCGATTGAAGTAGTCCATCTCCTCGGGTACGCGGCGGTTGATTGTAGTTTTAGTAAAATCTTAAGTGCTGCTTGAAGTTCTTGCATCGACTTTCTCTTTCCTCATCTCTTTTATTTCATCTCCATCTCAGTGCTGGGCCGTTAAGGATTTCAGTGAGGATTCGTCCGAGATCCTGTTTTTGCTAATTGAAATGTATAATCATGACCATCCCTATGGTCCTCAGATCGTATGGGAATAGTTGGACTAGATTCTTCAGTCTTGGAAAACCACTCATCTTTTCATTAGTGCTCATCCCTGACGGGTGGCCGTGATGAAGAGCTTCGGGTAGAAGAATGAATACTGGAGCCGGTGCAAACTCCCCTCTGCAATTGATCGAGAGTAGAGATGCCAATGCTTTTTAGTACCTAACTCAAAGGAGGTAGAAGTAGTTTGCCATAATCCTTTCCTCAAGATAGTCCCAATACCTCAGGTTTGACAAGCAGCATCGTCCAGACTTGGTACTAACACTAACGGATGGAAGCGCCTGTATTTACACGTTGTTACGATAAACGTCTATCCCTCTTGCAAAGATGAACCCTTCTGCAGTTGGGCGAGTTCTCGAGGTAGAGAAGACTTTGCGGCACGCTATATGTGGGGTGCTGTTACACGAAAACATCAACTAGCTTGCAGTAAACGGCCAATTCCGCACGGTAACCAGCAATGTGAGCTCAGAGGAGCATTTGCGGCGTATCGATAGTGTCTGTACTCTCATTTCCAAGTTTTCTCTCTTCCGCGGGTCACAAAGTATTGCAAAAATCCGGTGGGTACTCTTCCACACGAGCAGGATACCTGTCGCCCTTGTAGATGGTAGAGTTCCATTTAACTCTTCCTTCGCAGAGCTCCAAACCATCTCTGACGCCAAAGTTTCTTGTTGACCAGTGCCATGATATGTCAATGCAGCCGTGTCTCCCGCTTCCGGGGTCATCCAACCATACTTCGGTCTGCTCATTCGAGAACCTCTGAATCCTGCCGTTCTGACGAAAGAGCAAACTTCTGCTTTTCAATTTCATTGAGCAGTGACGCCCTGGACGTCAGTGAAGTAGCTAACGATTGCTGCAGATTGCGCTACACAAGTGTGAGTAGTAGAACGTCCATAATGGTACCGTTAAGCCTACATTATCTTTCACCAGTGCCTCGTAATCGAAGTGTACCTCCTTCGCCTTTGGAGGGAATGGCACACGCGGAAGTCGTTTGCATAGCCTGGCCAAGGGTTAGCGACAGGACAAAAAACCCTCGCTGAACTTTACTAACGTTCCTGTGATAGACCGTAGAGCTACTTGTGCTTCAACCTTCCGTTGCTCCAAGGAATAACTGGCGAGGACTGGTAAGTCTATGGAGCGCAACAGCTCTTCTACCTTCGCTTGCGCATCTCCATTTAGGATCGTCCATTTCGAACGTATGATGTCTTGCGATACGTGCATCACCCGCGATTTCGGGGACCTGACGCCATTGAATCCCGGTCCTGCAGAAGCTTTAGGAATTATACAAGAGCTCGAGAGGCTCTTTTACGCTGTTGACCGACTCTATACGCCTCCTGCTTCGTTGGCAGAGGGGTGTCGGACGGGGAAATTGGTACCGAAAGAAATTGTCTGGGTCTTGAAGCTTTGACTGACAACGAATATGCTGACGGCGAAGAATCAACGGCCACGCATGTCACAGCAGATCCATCCAACGTAGTGGTCTTTTTAGGTCTTTTCCTCACACCGGTAATGCTTTTGCGTTTTCCCTGGGACATATATGAGTCGACTGTTACATCAAAATAGTGACATCCTAAAAAAGGCTAGGAACTTACCATGGTACAAAAAGGTCATCGCATTTGAGTCCGAGAAGTAATGTCAGAAGGCACGGAAAGCGTAAAGCACCCGTATGTAGAGAGAACGGCTTAATGACTGCAGAAGCGCGTCTTTTGACTGAATTATGCTATAGCTTTTGTGTTACTTGGGACGGGCGCTTGGAGACAATAAGTGCTACATAATATGAGATATAGACGGCGGATTTAAAGAAATTGGAAGTCAGTGTTATCGTTATCGGGATGCTTCTATACCTCAGCCAATGTCATGTTTAGCGCATGTAATAATACACTTAGTATGATCAGACATAGACAGACAAAACTCTATGTTTTTAATGCCGCCACATAGGAATTTGAGGATCTAAGACATATTCTTAATAACTGATATGATTTCGATTTATCTACACTTCAATATCAAAAAGTTGTGATAAAGCTAATAAGTTCTACCACGAAAAACACTTAAAGATTTAATCTACGGGTGCAAATGGAACTAGTGGTTATATTTGTATTTACACTTAGCGCTGGCTGAGGTTTAGAAGCTCCCTCGTTGGATAATCCCATTTGAGTTCCCCCTCCCATTCTTTCTGACTACCACCCAAAACCACATCTCAACGCCACACCCTTGCCCTGTTGTCAGTGCAACGCTAAGCGGCTCATCAGCAAACGGGGTAATGGAAGACCAATCGACAATACGATGGCGTCAAAAGATGAAAGTCCAAAGACGCAGCGCACAATCTCTCCACAGGCGGAGCATACGAGCCCGAAGAAGAGGCGCAAAGTGAATCATGGTGGGTATGACTGATATGCATCTCCAAACACCATCAGTCCAAATGCTAACATGGCCTTCGAAAAGCATGCATCTATTGTAGACGCTCGGTAAGCCATCATCCTCCCCAGTACTCCAAGCCGAGCTTGACCTTCACCCATCCATATGACCTGGCATTTACCCCAACAATGTTCCGAATGAGAGACTGATCTTCGTTTTGCTATGACGACAACAGCACATGACCTGTGATTTGGTAAAAATACTGCAGGAGCCCTAGAACTAGATTGAGGGCGGCAGTAACGTTGCGCTACAGGATCGACCTTGTGCAAGATGCGTGAAACGGAGCATCGGCCATTTGTGTCACGACGAATCACGAGATTCTGCGAAAGGAATGAAGCAAGATCAAGCCAATACCGCGTCAAACAGCGCAGCTACTGTCAAGCATGAAGACCCCCTGCCGTATATGCTAGGTCCTTCCATTGACCAGCAGCAACTGGATCGACAAGCGCTGCAAGACGCTGGTGCAGATTTAACCACAGGGACAGCAGCACCGGACATTCAGACCGAACGCGCGCAATTACAGGCGCAATCATCAAATTCTGTACCCCAAGGCCAAGTTTTCGGAGACAAGAATCAGCAATGTGAGAAGCATATCACGTCCTCCTATCCTATGATTATACCTACTGACCGAAAAAGTCCCAGGCTACGGCGATTGGGGTCTGAGCAATCAGAATCAATTTTCGGATATGCATAGCTTTCATCCATCCTATATGTTTAATGCTCCCGACATCACCAACGAATATAACCTTCTCAACGAGTTCCTCAGCAGTAGTCTACTTGATGATCCAAGTATCTTCCCCAATGACGAAATCCAAGCGCTCAATTCAGACACATCCTTGAGCAACACTCTAGTGGCTAGTCTCAACGGTGATAGCGGTCAGACACTACTGAACACACAACAAACCCAGGCCTCTAGCGAGAGCCAGGGGGCCCAAGGGCAAGCAATCAGTATCACCCGCCCAAAGAGCGTCAAACCCACCGACAAAGAAGAGGAGAAGTATTACATGACCGTAGCCGATCCCTCGGGAAATGATACGCCCGAGGAACGCATGAACAAAGTCTTCATGGCCAAATACAACGCTGGAATGCTTAGGCCTTTCAACTACATTCAAGGTTATGCACGCTTGCATCGCTACATGGATCAGAATATGCAGCCAGCGTCTCGTCAGCGAATCCTGCGCCAACTGGACAAGTTCAGACCTAAATTCCGCGAGCGCATGCAATCTCTAACAGATATGGAATTAACATTCGTAGAGATGTGGTTTGAAAGGAGCTTGATGGAATATGACCGGGTGTTTGCAAGTATGGCAATACCCGCATGTTGTTGGAGACGGACGGGCGAAATCTTCCGAGGGAATAAGGAAATGGCGGAGCTCATACACGTTCCGATCGAGAAACTTAGGGATGTAAGTGCGCGTAGTTATCTCAGATGAACACTTTAGGTCAGGCTGACAAAGTCTTCTAGGGTAAGCTAGCTCTTCATGAGATAATTGTGGAGAAGGACTTGGTTAGCTACTGGGACAAATTCCTTGCCATCGCTTTCGACAACTTCCAAAAAGCTATGTTGACAACATGTTCCTTAAAGAACCCAGACCTTAAGGCCTCAGATCCCGAAATAAAATGCTGCTTTTCCTTCACGATCCGTCGAGACAATCATAATATGTAAGATTCTCGCACCTATCTGTGCAGGAGCATGCTGATGGCTGAGCTAGTCCTTCGCTGATAGTGGGCAACTTTCTCCCCCAGGGCCCGAGGAAGACACAACTTTGTGAATCTTCCGCCTAGGAGGCACACGGGAAGCTTTGTGATGGATATGGCGATGGTGGTTTTATTTGCATAGCGAAAGGAGTCGATAGGCCCGTCTCTCACAACGCCAGGTTGAAATAGCTAAGACTGGCTCGGTATATGCTGGGAGCGTATTCTCCATCTTACCCCCCACACCTTTGACCCGTGGTCTGAATAGAAGAGGGACCTCAGTTCCAGGAGGTTTGCTGGTTGAGATTGACACATGCATGAGAATGCCAAGCTTTTCTGGTAGCAAAAGCACTCCACACTTGCTTTTTTCTCGTCATTTTATGCCCATTTCATCAACCCACAAACGATGGGACCAGTCATCAAACGAGTTGAAAAAGAAAATGCATTGCACTCAACCCTCGGTCAGTTCCATTGCAGGCTTGCTGGCTTAAGGACTCGCTAAACATCGACCTGCGAGCACAGTGTTCGCGGAGCTCCTCGAAGATTCCCTTACTTCCGCCGATCCCGAAAAGCCTCTACCCGTGGAAGTTCAGAACAGGATCGAAACGGCAGCCTCCATTCGTAGTGCAGCAGCAGCCAGTAGACGAGTCGATCTTGACAAGCAGGGAACCAGGCTCTGGAACTTGTCCTCGAAGCTTAAGAAAACAATCAAGGATGGAGAACTGCTCTGCTTGGGCAAGGGTCACATTCACCGCGCTTTTACTCATGCTTACGAAAACAGTCCGCGTCTTCGCCTTTCTTCTTCTTGACTGCGCCCAACGATGCACCCAGGGTTCTGCTTCAAGTCCAGCTCCAGCCATGTCAAGGTAGTTTACAAATAAAGGCTGATATAGCGCTAGATGATGTTCGCCTACTCAGGTCTTCTTTGAGGACGTCGAGATACTGCCTGGGTAAGCTGTCATCGATGCCAGCTAATCATCTCATCACTCAGCTTATGGCAGAGCAGATCATCACCACTTGAGTCTTGCTGAAACAGTCGTCGAACGAGCTGCTTTTTACCATGAGAGACTGAAAAACTGCGAAGACTTAACTTCGCAAGACCGTGGTCAGCTTCTCAACCGACTTTCGAATGAATACTTGAGTTTAAGAATTGCTCTGGTGAGCCCTTCTGGCTGTCTACAAAAATATCAGGGGCGAGAGGGTCCTTACTGACGAAGCCATAGGCGTGGCGGCAAGATCGTCTCGATCTTGCAAAGCTCATGCTGAACAAAGTGAAAGTTGTTTCAGTAAATCTGGAACCCTCTTCCGTGGAGGAGCTAGCCGATCTCTTTTTCGAGATTGGTCGTAGTCAAAGCAAGAAGACGCAATGGGCTGAGGCAGTACATTGGATGGAAAGTGCCCACAACATACTCCTGAGCCAGAGTCAAGACCTGCTGAGTAGCGACGCTGCTGAGCTTCGGATAAGTATTATGCATGATATGGCTAGAGCTCTTTTGAGCCTAGAGAGTGACAGCAGCCAAAAACAAGCTTGCAACATTGTTCGCGAATTGGAGATTGACTGTGGAGATCGACTGTTCATCTTACTTTTGAAGCTCGATATCTTTGCGACTGATGTCTCTCACTCTGCCCAAGACTACTGCGACATCCTCCATAAGATTATCCGTTCCGTACATCTCACCGACACGAACGTCAAAACCGTACTACATCATGTGCACAAACTCAGGTCTCGGAGTCCGCTTATGGCACACCGTGTGCTCTTCACGCTCCTTTCGGAAAGGCTGTTAGGGGCAGAAGAGACGAAATGGATAGAGAAAACGTTGATCACCATCATCTGGAATTGCACAAGCTCTACAGATTTCTTGGACGTTCTGACTTCGCTGAGCGAGGTTCTCGACGCCCTGGCTAATGGCACGGCTCAGTCTCTAAGCCCCCATGCGACGCACGCAGCGCAAATAGTGCGTAACATAGAGCATGTGCAGATTTTGTACTGACGCCCGTAGCTTTTATGGAAGCGCATTGAAGCGAACTACAATCAAGAGAGATATGACACAGCTGAGGCTTGGTGTCGGCTTTCGCTGCATGCAGTATTCGGCGGTTCCGGCGGATTGAATATTGCCAAATTGCAAAGGTGATAAATCAACAACTCTCTTCATGACCAGATATCTAAAAAAACGCTCTCAGGAAGCTGATTCTTTGCGCTCTGGGCATGTCAGATGAAGCGAAAGCTCGAGAGGTATTTCTGCAAATGTCGCCTTCCCACCGGAAAGATCCGTCGACCATGTACTTGCTCTACAAGGTCGCAATGAGATCTCATGACTCAGAACTAGGTTAGTATGTCATCGTCTTGCTGGTGATGAATGGGGTTGACGATGACAAGCTGCCGAATGCATTGACGCCATCTGCACTCCCTCGAATAAAGACGCCACTTTGCTCTATGCATGCGTTCTGGAAGCGCAACAGACTGGGGACCACCATCAGATTATTAAATCACTGCAGCGGGTCCTTGAGAAATACAATCATAACGTTCCTCATGAGATTCACCTTCCAGCTTTGCTTCGGTATGTAAGGAAGAAGTCTCGATCTTGGCTCTTTTTAACCGGTTCAGGTGCACCGCTCGTCTTCTCATTCGCGAGCTAGAAACTTGCTCGCAGGCCACAGACTGTGCTGATGAGATATGCAAGCTCTTTGAAGGCGGTCAGTATCTTTGAGATTCATAGCATACCGCGCATTGACGCTTTCAAGCTGCTGTCCAGGCAAGAACCTCGAGGCGCAGTGCCGCGGATGACCTCTTCTCGCTGGCAGAGCTCGATTGGTTTTCAAGGAACACTTACAATTTGGCTCTCAAGTATTGCACAAGCTGGAGTCCAGACCAAACATTGCGGCTAGTGCAATCCTGTCTTAGAGTGAGTCGAGCAAGTCTTACGGACTCTCAATCCTGATGATTGCGCAGTTCATTGGGCTTTATCCCGCTGCAATGGATCTCAGCGAAGCAGCGGACTTGTCCCTCCGAAGACTCTTCTGCGAATTCTTATGCGGCTCATTATTGATTGTGCTTGCTCGGCGCGAAGAAAGAGCAGAACATCAGGTAATCAGATCAAATAGTCGATAATCTTCTAAGCTTACTATTGTCAGTTCCAACATTATACCAACCTGCGCAGGGTTATCGACGACTTTCGAGCCGACGTAAAAGGTCAGGTCAACAGGTTGGAAGGAGGTGCGAAAAGTGATCTGCAGCGCAAGCATGCAACACTCTTAGCCTTTGATTACGAGGCAGCGGCCCGGCTCAAGACCTGGGACAGCTTTGATCAGATCATCAAGGTGTGTAAGCCCGATTGCTATGTTTGGACGCACAGCTAAAATGTCGTCTAGGAATCGCAAAACTTCGAAGATTCAAAACTATATGGGTTATTTGCAGATATCACGCTTTCTTCCGAAGCACCAGGCGACAGCAAGCTTCCCATGCAATTGTGTAATCCCAATGAGCTGACGCCTAAAATAGTAATCATCACGATTTTACAGGTGATATTTTCTAAGTTCTACGTGTAACTTTAGATACTCATAATCTTGCAGCAAATTATCAACATGACCTGGCAGCAGCACAAAGACCGCACCGACAAGCTTTCCAGGTGGATCAGATGTCTTTTTTCCTCGGCTCCTTTCGAAACAGATATAGCATTGCAGCTTCTCGATCAAGCTGTGACGATTGCGGAAGACGCGAGAAAGGTTTGCGACTCCACTTGTTCGAGACGAAGTCCAGATGATCTGACACAGATACTCTCGTTGCCCCCGCAGCAGTCCAAGTGGTATCCACCTGAAGAACTCGAATGGCTCGCATCAACCGCCTTCAATCGCGCAGTTGACTTTTATTGTACTTCGCAAGACGCGGCGTGCAGGCTTTGGGCTGAGAAGGCACTGGCATTGTCGAACCTTTGTGAGGACGGGGGGGCTTTGCATGAGCTACTTCAACAGAAATACCAAGGACTTTCGTGGCAGGCATGATGGCATTGAAGAAGTACAAAGTGCTGCTGATTTTGATTAAATGGATGCAAAAGTTCACGTCATGGCCCTGGGCACCCTGAGTGAAAGTTTCAGTGGGGTTCATCAGGGGAAGGATTGCCTATATGAACCAGATGCTACATGTATGGATAAGTTGAAATTGATTGAATGCGCTGTCAAGTCCGGTCTCTTGGCTTTTTCATCCTTTCCCTTTTTGAGTAATCAAATTGTCACTGTCCGGTTATCATTCTATTAGCAGCCAACAACAGTCTATAAAAGCAAAGACTTTCCTAGCAAGTCTAGTCATGCATATCAGAAATCCAGGCTGGCTTACACCTCTTACCCTTACTTCTTGACAGGACAAGGTCAAATTCAGCAACATCGAAAGCCATGGCTGTCAACAACCGTCGCTCTAAATCGACTACCGTTCCCATCAAAGTATTTTTCATCATGCAGCGTTCGTGAGATGGTTTCAAAGTTATGGCTTGTTCAGAGTAGCTGATATGGAGACTGCTAGAAAATAGTATTCATATTTTACAGGTACCACAGTTGTACATTCCATAAGTTGACCAACGCTAGACTGCTTTCATAAGTTTTCGTTTGATACTGTTTGATTGAAGTACCATTGAGTCTCATCTTGTGGCGATGATTCGTATTTCAATAAGTGTGACTCTCGAGATTGTCATAACCCAAATCCTTGTCTTCTGCCGTATCATCATTGTCATATAAACGTTCTGGCTCAGCGTGTTGCCGTAGCAAATACCGCTTGAAGAAGTACGGAATCTGTCTAAAGCCATATGCGGCATGGATATGTGTCGGCACCGAGAAAACCTGGTCCAGTTCCTCGAGCGTCTTACCCTTTGTTTCGGGCATGAACAGGAGCACCAGAAAGAAGCCGACGATGTTCCAGCCGGCATACCAAGAAAAGGCGCCTTGTGTGGTGAAAGCAGCTTGGAGGCTGGGCCAGGTAATTGAGAGCACAAAATTGAAGAACCAAGTCGTGGAAGTCGCGAGAGACATACCAACGGTTCGAACATATAGAGGATATGCTTCTGCTGAGTAGGTGAATGGCACCGGACCTTCTCCCGGCGAATAAACCACGCCGAATAGGTATATACCAAGAGAAATACAGGCGACCCTGGTGGTATGCATGGTGTCTTTTGGTATCCAGAAGCTGAAGCCTGTGAAAAACATGCAGATTGACATGAGTGGAAACGTCATCAGAAGAAGGTTCCGCCGCCCGAATGTATCGATAGTGTAAACGGCAGGAATGGCGAAAAGCCAGTTCACTAGTCCAAACCCGAGAGACGAGCTTAGGGCTGATATGGGCGAGAAGCCACCATCCAAGAAGATTTGCGACGAGTAGTAGGCGATGATGTTGACTCCGCAGAACTATATCAGTATTAGTGGAATGAATCGCCGCAAAGCTGTCCAGCCGTGACTGACCTGCTGCATAAACATTACGATCTCAGAAGCTATCATAGCTCGACGATTCCGAGGAACTTTGACCAATTCGAGCAGTGGATTACCCTGGTTCGCCTCGACCTCCTTCTCAGCCTCTAAAAGAGTGTGCATGTAGTAGACATCTCGAGCCGCTTGCACTTTCTCGTACCGCAATCTGACCATAGACTGATATGCTTTGTAATGTCGGTTCTTGCTTATGTACCAACGTGGAGATTCGGGGCACATAAAGACGAACGCGATGACGACGAGCGCGGGCAACATGGCTGATCCCATCATCAGACGCCATTTCAAGCCGATGACACCCGGTGGGTCAGGCACGCTGTAAAATGCAAGATCTGCGACGTATCCAAAGAAGATACCGAACGCAGTCCACATCTGCCATTGCATAACGAGTGCACCTCGAATCGCCGGCGGAGATGTCTCGGCAGCATAGATAGGGACGGTTGCGGATTTGGGACCAATACCGACTCCGAGGAAGAATCTCGCAATAAACATGTGCCACCAGGTGTTTACGAAGCCTTGCCAGAAGCAAGCCAGAGCTGAAAAGACGCAAGTAAGGAAGACAGTACCCCTTCTACCAAAGAGGCTATTGAACGGAGTCGTCAGCCAACATCCAATGAAGGCACAGCAAAGGTAGGGAGCAGAGTTCAATAAGCCGGTAAGCCAAGTTGAGCGCGGATCTCGGCCGCCAATACCAAACTGATACTTGTAGAATAACTGACCCCCATTGACAACCGCCTCGTCTGCTCACAAGTTAGCTAGGAGGTGGGTGCGCGATGACAGGACAATGCCACTGACCCATTCCTTGAACGGCGGCACAGGTCGAGCACAGCGCAATGACCATATACATGAGCTTCGGTTGGGACCAGCGATTGTCGAATTCCTTTTGCAGTACGTCCAACTCCATGCCTGTCAGACCCTGAACCTGCGCGAATCTGCGAGGCTCTTGGGCGAGGACGGCGCCCTTTCGAAAAGCTCGAATATCCTCTTCGTCCCCAATGTGGTGCTTCCTTGCATACGTTGCTCCCATCTCCTCGAGTTGTGCATGACTTATGCCAGCTAAGGGGTTGGCCAACTTTGCCGATGCATTGCGGCGCATGCGATCGGCTGCGTTGAGGGAAAGTCTCCTGTTGGAGGGAGCAATGTTGTGGTTTCTTTCATCGTACTCCATGGGCTCCAAATGCGTCTTCATCTCTGGGCTGGTGGCGGACGAGCCGCTCCGGCGGTCGAAGCCCATTCTTGGGGTCTCTGGCGGTTGTCAGAGCGGAGATATGATCAGGTAGCCTTGGGCGATGGCAGTATAATAGCTTGTGATTCAATCGGCGAGAGCATAGGCAGCGCGAGAGATTGGCAGTCGAAAGCGAGGGACATAGATATAGTAACAGTAAGTGAGGAGAAGAGTGCACAGCCCCAGAATGAAGACATGATGCCAATGCGGCATGGTAAACCAGGTTCAAGATACTACCTTACTTCGTAGAAGTACCTTACCTTATGGTGCTTTACCCAAGTTACAACCAAATAATACGAAGTATTTACTTTAGTAACTTTTTACTTTACGGGCTAATGGGGAATGTGCAGTTGATTTAATCTCCTGATCTGCAGCTAAAATAATTAGGCGAGAAAGGAAGACATGTGAGTGGATAATCTGTTAGCAATATTCCCCCTCTTTTTTGGTCCTTGCCCAACCACTAAGCCCTATAGCCTCGTGTTCCGTCTCATACTTATAGACACTTTTTAGTCTGCGTGTATCTTATATAAGCACCTTGTTTCACATTCACAACTCCCCTCTTATCCAACATTCTTTTATGATACAAGTATCTTACTTTATTATTCTTCCCCTCTCAATCAATCTCGAAAAAAAAAAGAAAAAACCCCACGCAACCTTGTCGGAACACAATAGAGGTCGAGTAAAATATGGAAAGCATTTCTTTACTCGTCTTCACCCTTGCATAAGCTTGTCCAACCTCTGCAAAAAAAGAGAGGCTGCAGGGCACAGCCTCGCACTACCAGCCTTGATATGGAGCATTCGTTGCAGGGTTTACCGTAGAGCAGGAGGTAGAAGATCCTTTCCGACAGAGCTTTCGCCATTCGTCTACTATCAGCTTTGCTCTATTTTATCCAAAAGCCATGCATAATGCTGCATCATCTTGAAGACGCTTGAAGCAAGACGCTTGGACCATCTATTGTCAGATATCCCACTGCTTCTCGGACAAAGCTTTCACACGTCAACTTGAGTCCAAAGGAAAACCTAACGAGCCGAATCCCTGCAGCCACCATTTGATGCTCTCAACATATGCAACTGTGTATGAGCAGGCAGCTAGAGATGACAAACCTTCAGCTCATCAAAGCCAGATGCAGCTGCGTCATGCCTACGTCCATCCGGGAATCCCAGCATGGCATCCTTACCTCTTCGCCCTTGCTTTCCCCTTTGTACCTGCACCCTTTCGAGGCTTGACATCCTCGTCGCTCACATCATCCTCATCGTCCAGCAACTCCTCACTCTCCTCGTTTGTCTTCCCTTTTCCTTTTCCCTTTGCGGCCCCCTTCTTTCCCTTTGCCGCTGCGTTCTTTTTTTTCTTCGGAGCTGCAACGTACTTGTCCTTCTTCAGATCCAGCGGTTGATCCTCATCGAGGATTGCTTCCTCGCCGCCAGAGCTCACCCCCGAATCCGACTCATCCAGCGCCTCTTCAATGTCGGGCCTCTCCTTGCTCTTTTTCTTCGGGGCGACGATCGAGCTCGCCTTCATGTAGGGAAGAGGATGTGACAGTTGGTTATATGTCTTCGTGAACGAGGTCTTGACATGTGTATCGATCTTGATGTGTTCCATATCCATTGGACCAACACCAAGCTCCAATATTGCATCCCAGTCGTCTTTCGTCAGGAAGTAGCTGTCCATAAGATCGATAATGCTCCCCAGTGCATCCTTACCCTCTAATTGGAGCCCCTTTACAAGCCGGTACCATAGTAGGGGAAGGTATTGTTGGCGGATCTCGTGCCGATCACCCGAAGCTCGAAGGCGCATGTGGCCTTGTATCTCTTTAACGAACCGCGAAAGCTTGCCTGACGAGATTCGTTAGTATAACGTGAAACATGACGTAAAATGCCAATTCCCATACCTAGCTTGCTGTTATTGCCTAACCAGGAGGTGAATCTGGTTTGGCTTCCAGCTTGGCTACCAGCGACGAAACTAGCAGGCCGCACAAAGCTGAAAACAGCATGAGTTGGCATGAGTGCCCATTGCTGCTGGGATCCGTGAATCATGCGATCGACCAGGTCCCCGTCGCTAATACTCTCTGCCGCGCTGTCCGTGAGCTCGAGCATCTTGAGATTCTTTTCCTTGCCACTGAGTGTGTTCGACAACATCGGATTAGTTCCCAGATAGTTCTCCTGCAACATCAGAGAACTGAATTCGTGGTCATTGAAATATAGCTCTATCTTTTCATTGAGTGTCGTGGTGCTGCTCGGAGCGAAGAGACCTCCTCCAAGTATTTTACTAACAATATCCCAGGGCTTGAGGATGACGTGCTTCTCCCACGATTTGGACATTTCTTTGCCAGAGTCAAAATCCATTGCATCTTGGTCAAGCTTGGCGGTTGACAACATGTTGATGACTTGACGAATATCGGCGTGACTTCCTTCAATTAACGCATTGATAACATTTGGAGGAACCTTCAGTTTCTCTCGAAAGCAGATCGTCATGATCCTCTGCCGAATCTGATCAACAGTCGGTCTCCGGAAAGGCAGGTCGAAGGCTACGTGATCAAATGGTTTCATCTTGGGTAATCTTCGATCATTGCAGATCAAGATGATGGGAATGTTCGTCTTTCTGCACACCGCTGCCAGAGCTCCAACGCCACCTCGATCACCAGCGGACATGCCATCGACTTCATCCATGATCAAAACGAGTCTTTTCTTCTCTGCATCCACCTCCTTACCGTCTCCCGCGAAGTAGCCAAGTAAGGAGTTTGTGTCAAGTACACCTTTTAGTCCAGTCTCGACCAGCTTCTTACTCCGCGTGTCGCTGGCGTTGCTCTCACGGATATCGTAGCCTTCAAGTTTCGCGGCGAGATGAGCAGCTGTGGTCTTGCCTATTCCAGGGGGCCCGTGGAGGATCATCGCACGGAACACACCCCACCCGTCTTTGCCCGGCTTCTTAAACTTGCTCCTTACATTGACCGGCCATGCCCTCAACCAAGCCTGCAGTTTTTCGACTTGACCTTTGTTGCCGCAGATCATGCTTGTAGCTGTAGGCGCGTACTTAACAGTCCACAAGCGACTATCAGAGGTCGCAGAGCCGTCGATGTCGCCCTTTAGAGGATAATTAGGACTGCTTGCAGCTTTCTTTGCCTCTGCACGCTCCTGCTTGATCATGTCTGCGGCAGCTTTCTCTATTTTGGCTTCCTCTTGCTTTTTCTTGGCCTCATGTTGCTGGCCAGCCTTTCCATCACCGCCGTGGGCGGGTAATTTACGGATCAGCTCAAACAATCCTTCCTCATTTATAGTCTTTAGGTTGAATTGCCGAATCGTTTCTAACTTTTTGGGCCCAGCATCCGCACCTAGTACGACAAAACTTGTCTTCTTGCTTGGGGCACTGGTGACCTTCCCCCCGTGGCGCTTTACGAGCTCCTGACCCTGATCGCGTTCTAGCGAGTTGAGTACGCCGGTGAAAACGAATGTCAGTCCCGCTAAACAGTTCTCGCGGCCAACAGGGACCTCGACAGACTCTCCAGAGAGTGGTGCCTCGGTTCGGTTTGCATTAAATGCGGCAAAGTTGAACTTCTTTCCCTCTTCACGAGGCGGCGGCGTTGGCGCTCTAATGGTTTTGATACTATCAAGGATATCATCGACTGCTGTTCTTATTTCAGGCTCTTCTTCCTTGCGGTTCTTCTTTGGAGAAGCCTTCTTGGCTGGAGACTTTGCTTTTGAACCCTTTGCCTTCTTCGAGAATGGTGCAATATCTTCCTCATCTTCCCCTTCATCATCTTGCAATTCCGCAGCCTTTCGCTTTCGCCCTTTTAAAGCCTTGATGCTGCTTTTGCACTCCCTATATTCTGGAATATCCTTCATTTGGACGTCACTATCCTCGTCACTAGCTCTAGCATGCATTTTCGATGGCGCTCCCTTGCCTCCTTTTTGAGTCCTCCTGGATGATTGAATAACTTGGTCCTCGTCATCCTCACTTTCATACGCATCTTCTGCGTCTTTTCTTCCAGTCTTGTAGTCTGCTACAAAGATGTCCTCTCCAGAATCGGCATTATCCTTGATCACCCTGAGATCGGAATTACTTTCCTCGTCCTCGTGGATTTCCACGTAGTCTGGCTTACTCTTCTTTCGAGACGACGTCTTGCCTTTCGTGCCTGACTCGAAGTTTGGTATGGCTTCGGCTCTTGGCGTAGACTTCGTGGACGGCGCTTTCACTTCCCTAGGGGCCTCCTGCTCGGATAGGGCCTTCAAATGCGCTGAACTAGGGCGAGCCGGCTTGCATTTGCCGCTAGAAGCAAAGTACTCCGACGTCGTGGTAACTTCTCCAATGGGAGACCCCCTCTGGCTATAACATAAATTAGCAAGCAAAACTTCCAAGAAGCTGTGTTGCAAGCTCACACTTGTTTCCGCGGCGGGACCTTCTTGGGTGTTACTTTTTTGGCGGGCTGGATCTGGATATCATCATCGCTGTCACTGAGGACCTTTCGTTTTCCTAGTCAACGTGAGTTTTAACAGAGGGTCATTAGCAGTTTCAACGAAGCGTACCCCTTCCTTTCGGTTTCTGGTCCTTTATCTACAGGGCGGCCGAAGGGCACATTAGCATTCACTCGCCAGCTTGTTCAAGATAGATTGAACGGAAAGAGAGTCGAAAGGTAGGGAAACAAGGTACGCGAAAAGAAATTACTGAAAGCTATAGAGCCATTTCTCTCTTCGGAATGAACAAGACTGTGGAAAAGTAGTCTAGACTTACAGCTGCTTCTTTAGACGCATATTGCTCTTGACTGGAGCGGGCCCCTTGGCCTCCCTTGGCACCAAAGAAACTTCTGATATCCGGTGGCATCTTATTTGACTTTTTCACGGGCCTGAGAGAATAGTAACGGTCAAGCTGATGACGCTTGAGATAAGTGTTGGGGACGCGCTTCGCGTCGTCTAGAACTACTATAAAAGTTGGTGATCCAATGACGGCAACTTTCCGCTCTATTGCTTTTCGCCAGAGAAAGTTCGCTCCCTGGCTCTCTGCCCAATCAACCAGTATACAGTCAAAAATGAAGCTTCAATTACTGCCTCTGCTGTCACCTTGCTCACGGCGAACATTTTTGTCGCCAGACCAAATTACCCTTCGTAGGTTTCTTGCGCTGACTCGCTGCCGCTTCTGATAACTCACACATCGCAGATTTCTCCATATCTTGCCCACTAAATACTCCAACCTTTCGTACGTTCTCAGCTACTTCACATGCTCAAAGTTGGCTGGTTCCAAAACGTGGTCACAGCCAGAAAAATCGAAAGGGGCGCTGCCGAGTCCCTACTGGCGGCTCAACCCGAGGCACAACAGTGGTATGGGGCGACTACGGTTTGCGCATGCGGGACCATGACCGAAGAATATCATCTCAGCAGTTGGCTATTGGTGCAGAAGCTATCAAGAAAAGACTCCGAGGGGAGAGATATCGGTTATATACCAGAGTAGCCGCGAACATCGGAGTCTACAGCAGTGGAAATGAGACTAGGATGGGCAAGGGAAAAGGCAGTTTTGACTACTGGGCTGCGAGAGTTGCGGTATCACAGATCGTGTTCGAGATCAGTGGCGAGCTCCATGAGCAGGTAGTCAGAGACGCGATGAGGTTAGCAGGGAATAAGTTGCCCGGTATGATCACAACTCTTCTCCTCGCCATTTGCGATCGGAAAGCTGTAAACTAATATCTGGGCCAGGACTATATGAATTTGTGAAGAAGGGAGATCCACCTGTCATGGGCCTAACGAAAATGGAGACTGGGGTCACCCTGGACGATATGAAGAGGCCGAAGGTTAAACTTCCCGCTGATGTAAAGGCAGGGAGGATACCAGCTTCAACGCCAGGGAGCCTGCCGGCGGCAACTCCGACTGCTTCAGCATCTGCATAGAGTCCGCAAAGCAAGCTACTCATCACCACCTTAGATTCTTTATCAAAAGCCTCTATGCCCCAACGCCAGATCCTGGCCCATAGCCCTGGTCCCGCCTGGACTCTTCAGCATTTTCTGCTCTTTCCTGTGTATCCGTTGCTCCGAAACCCTCTGCAGACACGCTTCAGCATAAACGCTATCACTCGAGAAGATGACACGTAGTCCACCCTTACCTTGGTTCGCACTTCCTCTAGCTTCTGTGGTCTTGCCTCCCATACCCGCTTCTGAGATCGTCTGTCCGTATCTTACATTCTCTGCCGTTTTCTCTCCTCTCTCAGCCTTCTGCTGGTCTTGTTGAGAAGTCACGGCATCCGGCTGAGTTTCTTCTTCTAGGGTCATTCTTTAGGATTGAACAAGTGCTATTGAGATCTGGACTGGACCAACCACCCATTTGACCACCTTGCATAGAGTGTGGTCTAGTGACTGTCTGGATTGACTCGTATCTGATTGAATGGTCAGTTGCTGCTATACATCAACCTTGAGATTCACGTACTGCGAGCTTTCGCCGCCTGCTTCGGTGTCCATGAGACTTGAAGACATAGATGAGTGTCACTGGCCTTGATATGAGAAGAGGGTGACTGTAGACGGAGCGAATTATAGGGAAGCTCTTAAAGAAAAGTAAATCTGTTAGTTATGGAGGTTTGATAGCTATGAGAATACCTTACGTCTACGAATTACGCTCGAAAGCTTAAAATGACGCACTGTTGAGTGGATTGTCCTGAGCTAGCCGTTCTAGAACAGCTCAACTCTCTTGCTGCTCAAGGCGAACATACAAAATGATGATAATGAACTTTTTGCTGTCCGAGATTTGCTCAGAAATCCATCCCCATCAAGTAACTGCAAACCAGTTAGTTGAGGTGTCCAAGTTGCGCTTTGGGACACATGCCTTTCTAGTATCCTCATGAATTTTGCAACAAAAGCCTCGAGATGAAAAATGTGTTTCTAAAATTCTCTGTCAGTACTTCATATCGGTAGCTGGGAAGTCACTTACGCTGCCCATGCGTATGCGATGCTCATAAAAAGCCGACCACTTGATCACGTCTGCTTTCAGTGCGTCATCAATCTTCGATATGAGTTTGAAGGTCAACGTCTTTGCCGAGTTAGAAAATGTACTTTCATCGAAAGCCGGGGTAAGCAGTATACCTTCAATACGGTCGTAGGCGGTATACAATGACTGAGCAAATCATAAAACTTCGCACGGACTTGCAGAAGCCTCGCAGGCGTATGTTCCGCCATAATTTCATCTGCGATCTGGGCGACAAGAGCTTCCCAATCAGGCGGCGGCACCAAAGTCTTATCCGTGACTTTCTCGCTACAATGTGCGATTAGCATTCAGGATGAGATGTAGTAGCACGGCTCCTCACTTCTGTGCGTGAACAGCCTCGAACATCAGCAATGCCCTCCTTAAGTTTCTTGTACTGTCCTTGGCAATCCTTTTGTTCAAGCCTTCCGCCTCAGCCCATCCTTCTTGCGCTCCGACTTTCTTCAGCACCTTGCAAATGTCGCTCTCCGTCGGCGCCGCAACCCTCACCAACAGCGTTCGCGATCGAATTGGCGCAATGATTTTTGCCGTACTGTTTGCTAACAATATCAATCTCATGTTGGGACTGTACTTCTCCATGGTCCTCCTCAACGCCGCCTGTGCATCTCGGGTGAGGTGGTCCGCTTCATTGATGACAACGACTTTGAAGCGTTGCCTAGCAGATTGGTCGACTTGCTGGGTTTGTGCCACTTCTTTGAGAAGATCTTGGATGACCACCCTGTCAAAGTTGCCGACGTCCGAAGGCGTTATTTCAAGGTGGTATACAGAAGCAACGATATTAAACTCGAGCTTGCGGTTTGAGGTGGTTTGGAACACACGAGAGTCAATCTTAATCTTTTCTACCCCTGGCCCATAGAGCTCTCGTAGTGTTGCGACTATCCTGGTCTTCTTCCCCGCACCTGACGGCCCATAGACAAGAAGATGGGGAAAGTCCCCGCTCTGCGCCTAGGCAGAGATCAGCATTATACTGCGAGTGAATGGGCGTTCTTACAAGACTTTTGAGCCGTTGGGAGAGATCTTCGTGGTATGTCAGCGCCTCCAGAGAGCGTGGGCGGTATTTGTCTACAAGCAATGCCATATTCTATAGCACGGAGGGCTAATATACTGAGAATTGGTTTTGGGAGGAGACCATTCCTGGAGGGGACGCGCCTCACGCGTCTAGAATAAAACTAGCGTTAGGGCTAAAGTTGTTTTCCGGTGTGCATATTCGATGTTGATTTTCCAGGCCGTGTTCTTCGATCTTGCAACATGATCTTAAAGGAGTATCCCTCTCAACTGCATATTTATTTAGAGCGAACTGCGATGGCTAAGAACCTCAGCTCACAACGTCTTCGCCATGTCAGACCTTGCCTCTATGCGGTCTCCGCACAAAGGAGGCAAATAACGAGGACCGTGGAAACCAAGCAGCATCTTGCCCCCACTATGGAACAGTTGAGGGCCCCATTCTCTCGCAAGAACGATTCTACTCTGTATTTCATCCTCAGAATCTGCCAGTCCCAACGGCTAAATGTTAAAGTTACTACACTTTAAGCGTCATCCTCGGGACCGTAGCACTGTCATACGGCTCGGTACCCATGTACAAAATGGTCAGTCTCTCTAGGATTCTCTCCATGTAGCCTCACTAATACACGTAGCTAGATCTGCCAACAAACTGGATGGGGGGGCCAACCTATCAAGGCTTCTATCCACTCAAATGCCCAAGATCCTGCCACTCGACTTACGCCCGTGACGGACTCTCGTCGTCTGCGTATTACTTTCAATGGATCAGTGTCGGACGTGATGCCTTGGAAGTTCACTCCACAACAGCGAGAGGTCCGAGTTCTACCTGGAGAGACAGCCCTCGCGTTTTATACAGCGACGAACAGAAGTACTGAGGACATCATTGGGGTTGCTACCTATAGTGTTACTCCAGCTCAAGTAGCTCCCTATTTCAGCAAGATTCAATGCTTCTGCTTCGAAGAGCAAAGGCTCAACGCTGGGGAGACCGTAGATATGCCAGTTTTCTTCTTCATCGATCCAGACTTTGTCAACGATCCTACGATGACCAAAATAGATACCATCACGCTGTCTTATACTTTCTTCAGTACGTCCACATATACTCAGCTTTCATGGATAGACGCTTTGAGCTAACAGTTTGCAGAGGCCCGATATGATAAGAATGGGAATTTAACACCGATGCCGATGACCAGTGAGGCACTTTCCCGGTTCATCTCTTCCTACTACCGCTTTTAAGGCTACCATTTTCCAGGAGCAAATTGCCCATTGTACCACTCAAACATGCCTTGTTGCACATACCCTATGTACCTTATAAACGGAAACGCTAACTTTGGAGTGTGGTAGTGGGATGATGCCAACAACTAAAATCGATCATCCTCTCTTTGGGATCGTTGCGGGTGCTTTCGTGCCTTAAAATCTGGCGGAAAGATCACCTATGCTTGCACGGTGTTGCCTCCGAAAGTTTACAGGTATGATCCACTTGTCAAGGCGTAGCTAGACAAACCTGGACTTCAACATGAACAAAGCCGCGGAGGTCTAACATGGTATGTTGCTATGATCACGAAGCATCGAAAATGAAGAGGCCATTGCGATGCGAGGCCCTCATGCTAGAAGAAATCTGTGAGCCTTAGACTGGGTGAGGGACGAGTGGCGTTGAATGAGGGTACGGGGAGATCCTGGCGATGAAGTATGAGTTGATAAGAGACAGCCCGAATGATTTTTGGATATCTATTCACCAGCGCATTTTTATGTGCAAGGAACGGCTTATCACAAGTTTCTGAGCTTTGACGGCAACCACCAACCGGGACGGCATGCGCGGACAGGTACTGAAGACGAGCGGAGATAGCTGCAGTTCGGATATTATCCGACAACGAGCTGTGTTTCTTAGAGTGTAAATGTCTCGAGTGAGAATTGTGTGCCCTCGAAATGTTCTAAGCAGCCGCCAGCGGTTCAATTCTCTACAAGGGCCCTTTGAAATTTGAAACTACTGTACTTCTGGTGTCTTTGATTAGGTAGTAAGGCAGAACCCCTGACCAGTGACTGATTGTAGTGATTATTACTTGTCTTTTCTATTAAATGAGTCGAGATATCAGTATCATCCTATCAAGTTGAAGGCGCGAATATCAATCTGCACAAACATGAGACTTGTATGCTTGGACGGGATTGTAATATGTATATTTGTGTGGTAAAATGCATATCAAGTGCCTTATGCCTCGATGTTCACTATTTGCCAGTCCACATTCTCCTCAGTGTATCTCCTTGCATACCCACCCATGCTTTTCTCATCTTATCCAGCCCGAGGCCCGGCTTCTCCTTCCTCCTCTCCCCCCATCCACTCCCATAGATCACCGTATCATCCTCGACTACCATCCCCTCTCCGACGTCAACCCCTGCGCACACTTTACTGTTCGCACCCACCACCGTGCCTTTGCCAATCTTAGCTCCAGCCTCGATGATTGTGTATGCACCTATCCATGCGCCCTGGACTGAGGCACACGTTTCGACGAGGACACCCGGTGAGAGCGTCACTCCATCTGCTTCTTTCTCATTCTGAGGCGGGCTCAGAAGGCCGATGGAGGCACGCTCGCTGATGATGCACCCGTCTCCTATCCGGACGGGCCCATACGTTGAGGTAAGGCAAGCACGGAGCTGCAGGATTGTGTTCGATCCCAGTGTGATGGGGTGAGTACCGTTGCATGAGGCGGATGCTGAGATTAGTGTAGTGGAAGTAATGTTTAAGGGCGCCGTGGGAGGTTTGGAGGTAGAGGAGCGGATCGTAGAGGGCCGAGCAGTCATGCTTGTAATTTATGTCACGAAGCCGGTCAATTGGCGAGGGCAGTATTGATATTGTTCGTAATTCTATTCAATCACACCTCGGATCATCTATACTAAACGCCGCCTTCACGTTGAAAATCGCGGCATCAAAGCGACCAACATCCTCCTGCATACAATGAGCTCTTTTTTCATCATACGAGCCTTTTCCTAGTGACAACCACAAAAGATAAGATACGATTGAAGCTAGAGCATTTCTACCGCCTTTTTCTCTTAAGAGTATGCCCCCTCGCAGATGATGCCGCTCACTACGCCAGATCCTTTGCCCTGTATGGTATCTCAACTACGTCCAAGCTTTTCGCTTAGGCCGGACCGCCACCACCTCTTATTTTCTTCCCATTACCGCCGTCGCCTCCATCCTGGCCGTCGTCCCTTGGCCTCTTATTGCCAGGTATGAACTGTCTGGCCCCAGCATTCAGCCCTGCACTTGTTGGACTTCCCTTACCTACTTGCTGCCCTTGCGACTGACTGGTGTCAAGGGCTTGTGAGCCTCCTCGACCAGCCGATCCTCTACCCCTCGAGACCGGGTTGCCACGCATCGAACCTCCTCTAGCCACAGGTAGACCAGACTGCTGCAAGCCTCTGAGTACGCCCGGGCCTGTGCCTGCGTTAGGATGGTGGTTTGTGGCAGCGTGAGCTAGCCTCTGAGGAGGGATTGATCCTGGTTGAGATATCGCCATTGCCGGTTGAGGCCGACGCTCATCGTTGCTTGGTTGTGACTGCGTCTCTGAAGGTCGCTCTGCAGGACTCTGTCGTCCGCTTGGCGCCGCGGCTTGAAGGCCACCAGCGGCTGGCGTTGGGCGCCCAAACGTCGGGATGCCGGATAGCTGCTCTTGTGCATTAGTCGATTTCTGCTGTGCAGGACTCTGTCCTCCAGTTTCTGTCGCCGCGGCTGGCGTAGACCGCCCAAAAGCTGAAACGCCGGAATGTTGTCCTTGTAGATTTGTCGACCCTTGTTGTGCAGCGTTATGAACTATCGCCGTAGGTTGACCAAAATTCGACGTTAGAGGCGGCTTCTGTGCCTTGTTGGTATCTTGTTGAGGCTGTTGGGGCTGTTGGGGGGTGACCGGTGGTGGTCTGGCATCCTTCGCAACAAGCCAGACTTCCGCAACTGGCTTTAGCGGGGTATCTTGAGCTGCCTTTCGAATGATATCAACTTTAAATTGCAGCATCCTGGCTTTGTTGTTTGCCATGTTGATCTGTACGGCGCTCTTCTTCCCTTCCATCAACACTGCATGCTCTTTTGCAGTATTTGCTTTGTTCTGGATTTCCGTCGTTCGTTCGGTCATGGCCTTCTCATGATCGTGGTTCAGCTGAGTAGATAGTTCCTCCTTGGCTTTATTGACATGGATGCCGATGTTCTTTTTAACGATGCTTCGGACAACTTCGTTCGACTGGATCAAAGCTCTGGCTTCATCCTCAGAGGGCTGCCACGGACCGCGAAAAGTCTGGCCCTCGTCTTTGACACTCGGATTACCATTGGTGGTGCTTGTAGCTTGATGCCCCTTGTCCCACTCGTCTCTGAGCTTGGTAAATTTAGAGTCCGCACTTTTTTGAAGCTCTTCAATCTCATCTTTATGCCTTGCGTGAAGCCTACTTATCTCTTGCTCATGGTCATTTTTGAGTGCTTGTAAAGCTTGTTCGTGCTCGACTGCAAGGCTTTGTCGGAGCTGAGCTTTGCCATCGGTCAATTTCTTACTGAGTTGAGCCTTCATCATGTTAGTTCTTTTTTCCAACGTCTCGTCGTTTTGTCTGATTCGCTCGTTGTGTCGGGACTCTAGCTCGACACGGACTGCCTCAATATGCTCGGCGACCTGTTCCGCTACAGACTTGGATCCACATTCAGTTGGAGCCGTGGATACAGCTGCATTGATCGAAGCGCTTGTGCGAAGGTCCTCAGCATTTTGCTGAGCTTGAGCAAGATCAGCACGCAGAGAGCTCCTGTGTGCCTCTACTTCACTACTTGCAGGGACTGCTTGTTGCTGTTGTATCCTTAGCTGGGCTAGTTCCGTGGTAGACGCGTCGATAGCCTCCTGCATTTGTTTCTAGATGGTGGTCAGTATTTCGCCAGCACTACTCGAGAACTTCAGTACTGACTATTTGTAGCTCGAGTTCGGCAATCCTTGATCTTGCCACATCCAATTGGCTTCGGAGATTGGCTGAATCTGATGCTGCTTGGTTGGCCTTCATCTCCGCTGCAGTGAGTTTCTCCAGCTGATCCTGTAAGTCCGGCTTGGAGGTCACCTCTTCTTCGACTTGGCCTTCCTCACTCCCGTTTGAGTCAGCCGTTACGTTCTGTGCAGTAGCCTTTTCAACGGCAGCATCTCGTTCCGCTCTGGTCGTTTCAAGCTCGGCTTGTAGTCCTGACAATGCTGCAAGCCGATGCTCAGAGCTTTCTTTCTCGGTGATAGCTGTTTGCAGGGCGGTATCCCTCTCTTTAATCCTGTCGCTCAACTGTCTCGATCTCGCCTTGAACTGCTCGGCTAGCTTTGCGCGCATAGTCTCGATTTTTTCATTGCTTTGCTCCTGAATCTGGGTCATTTGGTCAGAAGCATTGTCTACCTGATCCTGCAAGCTCCGTTTTGCTGATACTAATTCATCACGCTCAGCCTCTAGCGACTTGAGCTCTTCCTTCAAAGCTTCCAACTCTGCAGGATCGACTCGATCATACTTTTGGAGAACGTTCTGAGCCCGTTGCTGCCAGCGGTCGGAGCTCTCTTTAAGGAGCTTCATTTCGCCCTCACAAGTTTCACGTTCGTTCTTGAGTTCCAAGATCTCCGCTTGCAGAGGCACGATTTGAGCTTCTAGTTCTTCGACTTCTTTCGCCCTTGCGGCCAGTGCACTCTGCGCTTGACGAGCCTCGGCGCGTAAAGTTACGCTAGATTCACGGAATGTGTTCAACTCATTGATTGTATCCACCAGTTTGTTGTGATCGAGATTGGAACGCTCATTCTCGGCCTCCAGTCGTCTTTGCTGGCTAAGTTGCAATCGTGTATCGTCCAGTTGTGACCGAGCGTAGTCGAGCTGCTGGCTTAATCTCTTTCCTTCTTGCGCAGACAATTCTAATTGGACATCAACAATCTCCTTCTCGCGCCGTAAGTATTTGATAACCTCTTGCAGATTGTCCAGATCGGAGGCTGGAATGTCCTCGCCTGGGCCCTCATCGCTGCTTGAGAAACGCTTTTTCAAAGTGTTTATTTGAGCAGAGTAGGTCTCAATTTGCTGATGGAGGTAGTTATTCTGAGTTCTTAGATTTTCTCGCCCAGTTTTTAGTTCTCTTATCTCTCTTTCGAATCCCTCCCGAGACCGCGTCCAACTTTCTTCGCTTTGTTCGAGGCTTTTACGGGCAGATTCCGCATCAGTCTTTAATGCTTTTATCTCGAGTTTTAGTTCGTTGTGATCTGATCGGACCTTTTGCAATGCCTTTGCAGCATCCGCGTGCTTAACAAGCTCACTCTCGTAATTCTGTTGAGCTTGCTGAGCGATTTCAGCCTGGACTTTGAGATCCTCTTGATAAAACTGGGCTGCGGCCGCGTGGCGATCATCTTGATCTTTGAGTCGTGCAAGCTCTACCTCATATCCCCTTTTGTGTTCTTCTAGACGGCGCCCATTTTCTGCTTGTGCATTTCGAAGACTTGAGAGCTCCGAATTGGTGGATGAAAGCTCGGAACTGGTGTCCTCAATTCGTTGTTCGAGTTCTTTGATCTTGGAGTCCTTCTCTTGAATCAGCTTGTCTGTTTCTTGTCGGTACAAGTCCTGCGTTTCGTTCAGGCTGAGCAATTCTTCTTCTGAAGCTTGACTGATTGCTTTGTACTGCTCAACCTGGCCTATGACATTTTCGAGCTCACTTCGAGCTAGGTCGAGGTCGCGTTTGAGCTCCGACACCTGGACTCTCAATTCTTGCTCTTTGCTCAGACTCAACTCTTCACCATCAAGGGATTGGTGTTGTGGAAGCTCGCCATCGTCGGGAATGGGACGCCCTGAAGGTGCCAGTTGTAATAGATTGACACGTTCTTCTGCGCTCCGAAGCTCAATTGTCAACTCATCCACCCTCGTCGAAAGATGATCCCGGGTTACCTTCGCCGCGACAAGCTCCTCGCGAGTATTACCAAGGCTAGAGACTAAATCATCAATCCTCTTTTGACTCTGCTCATGGTCATATTCGCGCCGTTGAGCAGATCGCTTGTTTTCTTTCACTTCCTCGGAAAGTTTTTTCTTTGTCGCTTGTAATTCTTTTTCGAGACTGTCAGCCTGGCTTTGAAGCCTTCGACGAGCTTCCGTATCCGAATGTTCTCGCTCATTCAACAGATTCTGCAAGTTGGCGTTCAGAGCATTCAGCCGACCGCGCTCGTTCAACAGACTCTCGTTGTCCTCAGTGATCCTTTTTTCAATCGTTTTCCAGAATTCTTTTTCTGCTTTCAGATTCGCTGTCTCATTGCGCATGCTGTCTGCAAGACCCTTTGCTTCGACAAGTTCTTCAGCAACTTGTTGAACCCGCAGATCTTGCTTGGCAGCACTGTCTGATAATGCTTGCGATCTCTTTTGCAGTTCCGCATTCTCGTTCTTGAGCATTAGATAATTTCCTTGAAGCATCTCGTATCTTTCATGAGCAAGTGTGACCTGGCTGCTGTTTCTAACCACCTCGCTTCGAAGTTCACCGTTGACCTTTGAAAGACCGTCCACTTGCTCCTTTAATGTTGAGCGGTCTGTCGCAGCCTCATTCCGATATGCATCAAAGTGCGCCTGTATATCTTTGTAAAGTTTCACGTAGTCAGCTAAGTCTCTTGTTGCTGGGGAGTCTTCGATGCTGTTCATAGCACCAGCTGGCGTTGGAGTTCTGGGTGCTGCATCTCCATTGGCAGACTCCCCAAACACCGAAGTGGCGTCGGTGCCGGAAGCTACTTGACCCCTGTGAGAGAGCATACGTCTGAACATATCTCGCTCGCGAATGTAGCTCGAGGATTGAGTCATCAAAGACTTTATCTCATCTTTGCAACGTTCGTATTTCTGCTGGAGATCATCCCAATCTCGAGTCCTCTCTGACTGTTTTTGGACGGCCTCCTCATGTTCCATACGCTCACCAATCTCTCGGGTGATCCTGAGTAAATTTGCGTTCTGTTCTTGAAGTTCGCTCAGGTTTCTGAACGTGACAAGGTTCTCACTGATAAGTCGATCAGTTGCGGTCATGCTCTCCACCGCTTCCCCATCTGCTTGGCCCTGCGCCAGGCGCTCTAGTTGTGCTCGGCCATCCGCACCAAGTTCATCAATACCTTGATCACGTAGATGGGCTTCCATTAAAAAGACCTTGACCTGGGAGCTGAGATCGCGGAGCTGCTGCCGGAGTACTTCTCCTTCCTTGGCTTTAGCCTCTAGATGGCCTTCCCATTTCTTGGACCCCCTAAGAGCCTCATCTCGTTCCTTGCCAATGATATCTATTAAAGAAGACATCTCGGCAACTTCAGATTCTAAGCGCATGTGGTCCGCACGTAACTCCTCGATCTCTGGCTGCTCAGTTTCTAGATCTTGTACCATGTCGTCAAGTGTTGAGGTAAGCTTCTCGCTACGCCGTTTCTCCACCTCGAGTTCGTTCTTCAGGTCATTGTAACTACTGTACATCTGGGTAATGCTGAGACCACCCTTGAGGCGCGATGGCGCGGGTGATACGATAGACGCCGAAACGTTGCGAGGAGGTGTACTAGCGAAGTACCCATTGGTGGCCTCGGGAGACGTATGGCGCACTAATGCTTGGCTTTGCAGTGTCGATAGGTCTGCCTGGAGCTGCTCAACATGGACCTCGAGTTCTGCAATCTTCGCGTCTGCGCTTTCCCTTTCCCTGTGCTCAGTTTCGAGCTCGGCACCGAGTCTACCGAGTTGCTCAGACGCATCTTCTTTGGCGGATTCTAACTGGGCGTAAAGATCCTGCTGCCGTTTTCGTTCAGTGTTGGCCGAGTTTCGGGTCAGTTCAGAAAGGCGATTCGCCGCATCCAGCTCAACTCTGAAAGATTCATCCCTCTTGGCGGCATCCTCTTGCAATTGCTGGATGCGGGTGAATGAATCATCAGCTTTTAGACTGAGCTCATCAAGTCTCCTCCGTAAAGTCGTTTCGGTGCGATTCGCAGCATCGATTGTGCTCGTGGCTTCATCAAGTTGACGTTGTAGCTCGGCAATACGTATACTCTTCTCCTTACGGTATTTAGTATACTCTCCGGACTTGGTTTTCAGTTCTTTGTCCAACCAATCGTTGGTTCTCTTTAGCGATTCAATTTCCTGCTGCAGACCTTGCTCGTGGAACCTTGCGCTAGTCGAGGCGGCGTTGGCTGATTGTACTGACTGTTCCAGTCTTGAGACTTCACGTCGGAGGTCCACCGCTTTCTGGTGCTGAGCATTGAGCTCTTCGGCCAATTTGTCATGAGCTACCGTTTTGGATTGTAGAAGCGAAAGCGTGTCTCGGTTCGAGGATTCCAGTGACGTAATACGAGTCCTCAAAGTAGATAATTCAGAAGTCGTCGTGGAGGTGGAGGCTCGCAAATCCTCAAGCTCTGTCTCCACCGACACCCTTGCCGTTTCTAGGGAAGATCTTAGCTTACTGAATAGGCGTTTCTTGGACACTACCTACCCACTGCTTCAAGTTTCTGTCTCAAATCCGTGGCCTCCTTGAGTCCCTTGTCGATTGAGCCTTTCAGAATCCGGCTCTTGGTTTCACCCCCGCGCACTGCATTGTCCAGTTCCACGCCCAACCTGAGCTTCTCAGACACCAATTCATTGTACTCATGTGCCCTCACAGATATATTCTCCAAGAGTGTACGGACAAGGCCGGCAGTTGGTGCGTCAAGAAGTGTGTCGATCGAATGCTGTGGCAAGGAACAGAACGACGAAAGCTGAGCCACATCTAATTGCGCGACCGCCATCGTGAGTAGCTAGATGCAAGCTCAATCTCGTCTACGTGATCGTGCCATGAAGTTCGGGATTTCGGTTCATGATAGGAAAGTGAGGTCTTTCTGGATGCTGTGGGTGGTTTTAGAAGAATGCAGGCATGCTTAGAATTGAATCAGTGAATTTAGGCCCCATACACTAGTGGAAGCGCGCATAGGAGTTCAGACACAGTGGGTGTCAAAGGAAGCCGGAAAGGTGTCATGGGTGAAATGACCGAAGCCGTGTTCATTTGTGTTGATTTCATCCTTCACTTCAGACAAAGCCGGCTAGCCTAGCTTAGCGCGTCTCCGCGCGCTAAGGTAATTGGTGAAGTACTATGCAGTCTCCATTCCAATCTCTTTCATCATTTCACCTCATATATCGAATCTTCCATGAGGGTGACCCTGCAAAGCCTGCATACCCAATGAGCCATTCGATTACCCGTCATGTCCTACCTTGACAACCAAATCAGCGCTTTCAAGTCCAATCTCACCTCGTCCTCCAATAAGCTTTCAAATAAACGTACAGCTGCTGCTTCTGCAAATCTTGCCCCGTTGCCTGCGCCATCGCAAGCTTCAACCATAATCAAGAATGATCTCAAGCGCAAGCGAGTAGTAGAGCAGGCCAACACGGTCTTCTCGCAGCCAAAAGACACAGGCACCGGCTCCCATATCATAACTCAAGTCACCTATGCACTAGAGAAGCTCAAGGAAAAGGATGTTCCATGGACGTGGCAAAGGTTGGGCGAATATTTATCTTTGCATGGCCGAGAGAAAGGATACGGGCAGGCCCTAAAGACAATATTGATGAGCCATGAGAAGGTAAATTACCAGAGAATTGATGGCAAAGAAAAGGACCTCTTCTCTTTCCGACCGATCCACAATATCCGGTCCGCCGATGGATTGTTGGGTTATCTACAATCTCAACCTACGGCTCAGGCCCTTAGCGTTAAGGATCTTAAGGATGGATGGCATGGTGCGCTAGATGCGATAGACAATCTTGAGAAACAGGGCAAGCTTTCAGTGACTCGGCACAAAAAAGACGACAGTGCCCGATTCGTATGGCCAAATGACCCATCGCTATTCTTCTCAATTGACCAAGAATTCAAGACAATGTGGCAAAAGATCAGATTGCCCGAGCCAGGAGCACTGGCGGATGAGCTGGAACGCGAAGGCTTGACGCCTGCGAATAAGAGTCGCGCTGTCAAAGCCAAGCCAGTAAAGCAAGAGAACAAGTCGAAGAGAGCTAGAAAGGGTGGGAAGACGACAAATACTCACATGGCGGGCGTTTTGCGAGATTATTCGCATCTCAAAAAGTGATGGGTTCCCTACTATCAACTGAGACAATGATACCCCAGAAATAGAGCTATGAACCTATACGCAGCGATACGTTTCGCAATCCATTCTTCACAATATCACTTTCGCTTTGGATCTTTACGCACGCCAAAGAAATAATTTCCCCACTTTTCTCCATCCGGTACAATCCTCCACCCTACTGCGGGCACATACATACACCCCTGGCTTTTCAGCCCCCCATGTCTCCCCCATCCATCCTGTGCGGAAAAGAACTTCCTCAATTCCTCCTCGTTGATGTACTTGCTCCAGTCGTGCGTTCCCCTCGGGACCAATCTTACTACCTCCTCTGCTAGGACATTAGTCGTCAGCCAACTCGTCCATGTTCTTGCAATTGTGCTAAGGATCAGCCATCCACCAGGTTTGACGAATGGTAGACAAGAGTTAATAAAGGGCGCAGGCCAATTGATATGTTCAATGACTTCGAATAGACTAACGACGTCGAATTGTTCTTCTGGTGTCCGAGGGACTGGCAAATCTTCGATAGTTTTATTCTGGTATTCTAGCCGTCCTGGCTCAAGAAAGAGAGGGTCATGGCGTGCATGGGCCTTTGCAACCGAAATGACGTGATTACTTGGGTCGATACCCACCACGCCCTTTGTCTGCGGCAACCGAGCAGCACTCTCAGCGAATATGCCTCCACCGCAGCCTACGTCGAGATAGCGGCCACACCCCCAAGAAGTCGACTCTGGCTGTGACTCAATGCAACGGGAGATGAAATCATGACGCAGAGGATTCATTTGATGAAGAAGACGAGATGAACCATAAGGATCCCACCATGTCGAGGCTAAATTATCAAAATGCGAGACTTCTGCTGCATTTACAGAAGAGCTTTGAGAGCTCAAGCGGTTTTGGCAATGTATATGAAAAAGTCTTGAGAGACTACGCAAGGTAGTAGGTCGAATAGCCATGACTAGTCTTTCCAAATTTTGAAGCCCTAAATTGTTGGCGGTTGTGTCGAATGGCCAAAGAATGAGACTAAAAGGTCAAGTGATCATGTGTGATTGAGAGACAGCGTGAGTTTGCTCTAGCTTTTAAACACAGTCCATGCACTCGATACCATCTGCGGGTCTCGAGGTAGGGAGACTAATTGTTGGAAGTTGAGGCGAATCTTCAAGTACTTTACTTTATAGCAATGGCAGAATACCAGGACGCCACTGGCTCTGGCGCTGCAGCCGCGCGTGTAAAACCACTATTTCGGAAGCCCCGAATCTGAGGATGAGTTCCGCCGGACGGAATGAAGCTTGCAACGACTGGTAGAGTTGTGAGGCTTACTTTGGTTGAACTGTTGAGGAACGAGTTGAGGTGCAATGTAGGATCTTGGACTGCTAGCAGTCAGCATCTGCGCAGGCATCAATCTACAAGTAAACCTTGTAAATGGCCAATTTATCGAAGGGGGGGTTGTGCTGATGCCAAGTAGGCGCTCCGAGGACTCCTACACTTGACATCGACGGCAAATGTTACGCTACCGATGATTGGACCAACGTGCCATCCTCAATCCTCTCTTATCTTCCCCGCAAATTGCAGCTACAACCCTCACACCCGGTTTCAATAACACGCCAAGTTATTGAATCTAACTTCCCGTCACCAACATATACCCACTACAATGATCTTCATCCAATCGTCACAGTCGCCGAGAACTTCGACTCTCTCGGCTTTCCCAAGGATCACCCAGGCAGAAGTCGTACTGATACGTACTATATCAACAAAGATACGGTACTGAGGACCCATACCAGTGCACATGAAGCAGAGATATTCCGAAAGAATAAGAGCGATGGCTATACGATCAGCGCAGACGTATACAGGAGAGATGCCATCGACCGAAGCCATTACCCTGCCTTCCATCAGATGGAAGGGGCGAGGATGTGGGATCGAAGAAAAGTGCCGGGAGGAGACATTGCAAAGGCTGTCTGGACGGATCTAAAAACGCTCCCAAAGCACGGTCTATCCATCGAAGACCAATACCCAACAACACATGCAGAAAGAAATCCCCTGCAGGCCGAATATCACAGCCCAGAGGAAGTGGAAGCAATCGCTGCGCACTTGAAAAGATCATTAGAAGGCGTTGTGGTGGAGCTCTTTTCGAGAGCTCAGAAAGCCGCTGTCACCGCTGGGCACATTAATGCGAGTGCTCTGGAACCCCTGAGAGTCCGCTGGATCGAAGCCTATTTCCCATTTACGAGTCCTTCTTGGGAACTCGAGGTCTTCTGGCAAGGGGATTGGTTGGAGCTTCTTGGATGCGGCGTCAGCAAGCAAAGCCTCCTTATCAATGCTGGAGTACCAGATCAGATAGGCTGGGCGTTCGGTGTGGGGCTTGAGCGAGTCGCTATGTTGCTCTTCTCAATACCGGATATCCGACTGTTCTGGTCGAAGGATCCACGTTTCTTGAATCAGTTTTCGAGCAAAGAAAACATCAGTACCTTCGTGCCGTTTTCGAAATATCCCGAGTGTTATAAGGACGTATCATTCTGGCTTCGAAGCTCAAGCAGCAGTGCCGGTGGTGGAATGAGGAGCAGTGCACTGGACTTTCATGAGAATGACGTAATGGAGGTTATCCGCGGCGTCGGAAGCGACTTAGTCGAAGACGTGAGGCTGGTCGATGACTTCGTGCACCCTGCCTCCAGACGGAAAAGCCTTTGTTATCGAATAAATTATCGAAGCTTAGAGAGAACGCTTCGGAACGAAGAAGTCAACCAGCTGCATGAAAGTGTGAGGAAGCAGCTTGTCGAGAAACTGGGTGTCGAGCTGAGGTAACATATTACTTAAACATGGAAGATGGATTGATGGCCAAAGGCAGTATTGCAAATTTTGCATACTCGCTAAGGGATGAAGCTGAGCTCGACAGTCAAGTATTACCTCGTACCCGCAGAAATGCAAGGAGACCCCTAACATGGAGGGGAGTGAGTAAATGTACAGCCCTTCGCCTGGTTCAACGCACATAACTAGATACATTGCACCTATGACAGGCACTCAGGGTAGAGACGCTTCTTCACTCAGCTATTTTTGACCACTCCAACCTTGGCAGCCTAACAACAGGATTAGCTTCAGAAGGTACAAGCTAGGAACACCCACCCTTATCACTCTGCCATTCAGCGTGAAACCCTTTTGTTGCGTCATAAAGACACTCCCATTGTCCTTCCCCTCAACTGGCGTTTGGAACGTAGCCTCATGTAGATTTGGGTTAAACTGTTCCCCTTTCTCGCTGGGGTCAAATCTTTCAAGTCCATGTTTCTTGAGCGTCTGCATTAATACTGTCTCCGTCATTTTTAACCCATCATACAGACTCGCCAGATCTTTATTGCTGTCAACCTGCCCCAACTTTTCAGGAGGTACCGTGCCTAAGGCTCTATCAAGGTTATCGACACTTTCGACCAGGTCTTGGGCGAAGCGGGAAATAGCGAAGTCGCGAGCCGATTGAATGTCGCGCTTTGTGCGTTCTTGAAGGTTGCGGAAGTCTGCTACTGAGCGGAGATACTTGTCCTACGGATCGAATGTGTGAGGTACGAGAACAGATGAAACTGGGATTTTGTTAAGCTTAGGACGGACCTTTAAATCAATAATCTCTCTGTTTTTGAGTTCAACATCTTTTTGTATTGGATCACTGTCCACGATCTCTGACTGCGGGACCTCCACCGCTGCACCATGGAGGCTTGCGCCATCTTTTGGCGTGTCTGTTGAGGAATGGTATCTTGCACCTGTCCTTTCCTGGAGCGACCGTATGCGTAATGTGGGTATCTGAGATCTTATGGGTGATGCAGTAGGTATATATCGCGATTGTGCACAAAAAGCTCGCGATTGTCCAAGTAGACTTCGCTGGATCATAATGTGAATGCGATGTGGATGCTTTGGGAGTCTGATAAGAGAGCAAGACCTAAAAGTTTTTTAGCAGTTCAACTCGTCATTCGGCAGTGGCGACTATCGCGTCAATTGGTGAGACCAGAAGTTTTATCTCATCGAGGCGCGTTCTACCTTAAAGTATGCAATATACATTTCTAAAGTACTTTTTCTTTTGAGTCATTGCCGGCTTCATCCAAGTTTTGAAATAATGGGTTCATCAATAGTGAAAGAGGATCTTTGCTCCTCCGTGGATTCACGAAACTTACGTAACCTGCCCAACACTCCAAAACGCTCCAAATCTCCCTCTGCTTATCGCAAGCCTTGCGACCTTTGTCGCGCCTCAAACGATGTCCTAGTACGCTGTACCATTGATAAATCATCCGTATGGTACTTTGTTTGCACGAAGAGCTGCTGGCAAAAGGTTTCTGGTGGCGCGATTGATGGAAACCCGGATCATCCATATTACAGATACGGCGGCATGTGGAAGAATAAGCACGCAGGTGTTATTGCAAAGACGTCCAAACGGAAGAAGCTTGTACCTTTTCAAGACTGGCAGGGCTGTACCCGCTACATTTTCAATGACAAGGTCAGCTACGGAGAAAAGGTCTGGATTTGTCGAAGAAGCCATACCAGCTCAGAGGCAAAGGCACCAAGCAAAGGCTACGGCTTCTGGAAGGAAGCTGGATAACATATGGTCTTCCCTAATGGTCCTCAAGTGAGACATATAGCCTTTTCTGTATAGGCTGGCGAAGAGATAGCGCAGCGTCGTTCTTCAACTATTTTTCTAATATAGCAGTGGAAATCCATCGGATCTGTCAATCTTGGCATATTCTTACGCAAAATGAAGCGCTGTCTTTTCGACCAAATCCGGCCCAATACAAGCAGCTAGCTCTGCCGTAATCCCTTTGATCGACCGCGTATCCGACATCTCACTTTCATCCCAGCCAGCTAGATTCTGTTCAAAACATCAGCAGCAATTGCAGTGAGAGAGCGCTCGAGTATGATGCTATCTATACCTCTAATTTAACGAGGCGTTGCCCAAGCTTTAGTCTCCACTGACCGAGGTCAACGTTTTGGGCCAAATCCTCCAAGGACAAAGCTCCAGGCGTGCCCGCGTGAAAAACATCCAATGTTTCTTTAGCCCTGGAGTTTTGTTCGTAGTCGTGCCCATTCATGTACTGGTAGGCCTCTTTAAATATCTCTGGACCCATGTTCACCTCTTTTCGAAAGTCCGAGGCGGTTGCCCGATCAGACTGTAGGAAAGTGGTGAGGGAGTTGGGCGGAACGTCTAGTGCCAACTCGAGAATCATAGACACCCATTTACGTGCTGAAAGACGTTGCATCATGTCTGAGTCTAGAAGACTCCATACGTTCGCTTGAGGGTCTAGTATATGTGGACAATGAGCAGCCTCCTACAGAGCACCGGTGGAAGATACACCAACCTAAAATGTATGTTGGACGGAATGTTGCCTTATACCGCATCTTGATACACGAGTGGATATAGTAGCCTGGCCGAAGAGTCAATTCACTGGGATGAGCTTGGCTCCATTCGAGGAAAGTACCAACCCATGTAATAGTACTGATAGTCGCCTTCTAGCGCTAGAGAGATTTCTCGAAGTGCGGAAATTTTGCCAAAGTTCCAGTCATTGACATCCTCATGGTACCTGTTCTTAGGTGAGCAAGACTGCAGTTCGTATGCTATCATCATGAGGCGAATTACATGAGATAAACAGAGCTCACACCGTGGGGAAGAAGATCGAGTACGCCGAGCGCAATCAACTTTCCATCTAAGCGATAGCACTGATGGTAGGAGCCAATCTTCTTTTCTTTGCCATGATGAACACTACTACTCCGAGGTAAGCCGGAGCAAAGGAAGCGCTTGAAACGACTCTTCGAAATATCTGAAGGACCTTCACGATGGACCTTCTTCTGATAATTTGCAAACAGTGTGTATCTGTATGGTAGATGATCAGGACATCATAGGCCAATCAATCCAGGGGCATTTCACACTTCTCCTCGGTGAAAGTGTCTGGCTCTAAGGCCACTTCGAATTTGTGGGCTGGCTCAACCGGTTCTTCTGTCCGAGTGTCGGTTGGGCGACGCACATACTCGCATTCATGAACAGCCTCGCAGACATCAAAGGTGTTTTTGCGACGCTTCTTCTCCCTGTCAGGGGGGCGCAACAACATCAGCCGAAACTCCCACTTAAAACATGAACCCAATTTCTCTTAATTGACTTTTTAAAGCTGTCGGCATTTCGACCAGAATTACTTACGCTCTACTCTTCGGGCAAAATCTTGCGGATTTTTGAGTGTAATCTGGGCCCTTAACGTACTTGTTCCATCGATTGACCGCTTGACGCTGGTCTCTTCTCGAATCAAAAGCTGCCGCATCCAAGCTAGACGACCGTTAAGTACATCTTCCAGTAAAGACTGGGCCACACGGTACCGGATCGTGTATTGTGGACAGCACGAGTACTGATTGTCAGGCTTGTAGTAATATACGCCAGATCTAAGAGACGGACGTCGAAGCATAAGCCAGAGAAACTTCAAGAAGGCCAGGGACAAGGAGATCAAATTGTAATACCGGCGCCAGCCACGATCTACCAAGACTTGATAAACAGATGGCTGGAGAGAAGTAGACACGAGCCCTACAGAAGCGCCTGACATAGGCCTAAAGATCAGCTTGGGCTTGAGGCTGATGTACGTAGACACGGAAAAGGCCAGCCGGAAGCGGGCGTGGTACTGGAAGGCTGACTGGTATGATTTGGTTTTGAGTGGCAATAGCCGCAACTACTTCTTTGGTAGCCTTATTCCCAATCAGCATGTGACTGCTGATCCACAACACTATGCAGTCATTCGGAAAGGGGACATGAAGTTGAAGGGACGTGAAGAGGGATATTTAGGGAAGGTGGGGGGGGGGGGGGGAGGAGGAGGGTTAGGGAGGAGAGAGGATATGAGCCAGCCAAAGCTGCACGAGGCCTTTAAACGGAGCTCGGGTGGAGTGTCATAAGGGGCAGCTCACCGGTGGGAGTGAGAAAGGAAATGGAGCCTTGCATATTGGAAGCTGGGAGAGACTGCATGACAAGCTTGTTGATCTAACTTTGGCGGATAGTGTTTTGAGAATGCGAGGCTTGAGATATGGAATCGGAATAGCCGCCGAAGCTTGGTGGCTAAGGTACTTCGTACCTTCACAGAGTACCTATCTGGTGTGGGGGGTTGTTAGAGGGTCCTTTCACCATGCGTTGGTCTCAAAGTATTGTACGTTTTATGATGAGATTATTTTGTACAGGTATGCCTAGATCAATCACCAAACAAAAGCGCACGGCCCTCAGATGGGAATCTCATTTAAATTCTTACCAAGAGTCGGAGACTGGTGCTACCTTTTAGCACCACAAGACACTTAACGTAGTAGGGATCGAGGCGAATGCACTTGCTGATCCAGTCGGAATATTGGAGCTGCATGGAACGATGCGCGCTCATGCATGGAACATCCATAATGGCCGAGAAGAGGCATGGGTAGGTCAGCGTGAAGTCTTTTACCCGTTGGACTCCACGAACCACACTGTATATCTCTCTGATAATGTGGGGAAAGGTCTTTATGAATTGGTCACACGGGTTGGTAGTCGGTATTCTCTGTCCTGAGGTAGTTGACGGAGACCGTCCGCTTGTACATGCCTGCGCTACGCTCTTGCGCAGCATGCAGTTTAAAACGCAGGAAAGAGTAAAGAGTAAAGAGGGTTGGCGAAGCCGGATCACTATCTACCATCTCTTCATAATCTCTTATTAGGATGTGGGGGTCGACGATGTCGGAGCAAAGACATGCATAGTTGATATTTTTGCCAGGCGTGTGCCTATTTTGGATGGGCCTATTTTTGATCCTCCTTCTACTCCCTCTCCCCCGCTGGTGCCGCAAACTTCATCCCTTAATAATAATAATAAATAATACTTCCGCCAAAAAAATGCAGACGCCTTCTGACCATAGAATAACTCTCCACCCTCAAACCCGTCCCCCACGGGGTTGAAGGAACCCGTTTTCCAGGCTCCCGAAACCACTGCCTGCTGCCCTGACCTGCCCACCTTCGTGCCGTCTTCCTTCCCCAATCCGACGGCCTCTTCACTTGCCCTACTGCCTACTTGACATACTCCAGTAGCCAGCATCATTCTCAAGCGTCTCTTGGAACACGGGTACTACTTTAGCACCCCACAGTCTCTTGCTTCAACGCCACGGATACAGCGCGCGAGGGAACTCCAGGAGCGTTCACCAACACTCCGAGGTGGACTCTCAGCATGGCGCAAAAGCTTGCCTCTACCGCTCGCACTGGAAGGGACAACCAACGTGAGTCCAACCTCAAGCTTCTATTGTAAATGCACTACTAGCATACCTCCCAAGCGTGCGCATTGCAGTAGACGTCCAGATCTCCAGCAGCTGGCTAACAATTTTCCTTTACAGGATATGGCGCTCATGGCGAGCGGCTTGTTGCCGGTGTAGTCCCTCTCTCTAGTGACAAGAAAAAGGTTTTGCTCATTCAATCTACACGTCGAGGTGGCTGGGTACTTCCGAAAGGTGGCTGGGAGACCGATGAAGGAACTGCGGAAGAAGCGGCTTGTCGCGAGGCTTGGGAAGAAGCTGGCATTGAGTGTAAGATTCAGCACGACCTGGGCAAAATTCCCGACAAACGTTCGCCAGAACAGCTTACGGCTCATGCGCCAAAGGCGATTTTCCAGTTCTACGAGGTCAGTGTTGAGAAAGAGGCAGCGCAATGGCCGGAGAAGCACAAAAGAGGGAGGCAGTGGATGTCATATCAAGAGGCCAAGGACGCATTGGCCCCAAGGCCTGAGCTGCTGGATGCTTTGAACAAAAGCTCGATCGTGCGGTAGCATTGGATCAATGTGGCCAGCATTGTGACCACGTACTGGGAAGAATGTCTCCAGGGGATGTCTCAGCTTACGAGCCGCTGCTTCACATCAACGTGCTTGAGGTATCATTATATAGAATGGGCGGCGTTTTGAGGAGAGATCGTCTATACCAGGTGGAGTAGCTCCTTCTTCCGTTTCCCTGTTGCCACTATCCTCCACCAATAGAGTGTTGGGAGGAGATTTATTCGTTCGTCATTGCGCACAATTAGCATTCTTCTTATGTGCACATACATGAAGCCAGCGTTCACCAAAACTGAAATGTGCCAGGAGACTTGGTGACTTTGGCCTTTTTTTAACCACTACTTTATCATAGTTGTCCCTTGGCAGGTCATCTTATGATTGGACTAATGCTTGTGCAACACGGGAAACGTTGCTGTAATAAGCCTCCGCAACCAGGTATTTCGACCTTGTGTTACCCAACCGAATCTTCCCAACTCCCACCAGACCAGAAGGTATTTCTTATCGCTTCCTACTTATCCGTCAAATGTTGCGAGGAATGGGCCACATGAGAATAACTATTCGATGTGCAGATAGCTACATCAATATCTGGATCCATGGCTGAACCCGATTTGAATCAAGTATTGCTGGAGGACAGAGTTTGCACGCTCTAAACATTTCGGGTAGACACCTACACCTTCCATTCCACGTGAATATCTGCACCCTTCCCATTTGGGATCGTTTGGGCTGGCAGTTCGACACAACACTCCATTTTGAAACAAGCCATCCTCAAGACTGAGTGATCTCTCACAACGAACAATTATCCCCGACCGAGCCGTTCGTCGCTGTCGCGCAATGGGCAGACTCAATTATGTTAATGTAAGCAACAATGCAGCTCCACCGTAGACGACACTAGTACTCATTACTATAGCGGAAGATTGAGGGTTTGAAGCTTGGAACGGCGATATCGAAAGACCTGGTATTGCCCTTGGCACTTTACTCTTGCAGAAGCGTGCAGTTGGGCCTACCCAAGCTAATGCTCCATTAGCTTAAACGCATTCCACCAAGCACAGGGTCAAAGGCGGCTTTCAGAGATCCAGCTGTCGAACTTGACGTCTCTGGGAAAGACTTGACTGACGAAGGTTTTGCTGAAGTAGCGTCGGCATTGGTACAGTCACTAAGCTATGACGGCGATCAAGGCAGGGTCGTCCGGCTGGAGGAGCTGTGCTTGACAAACAATCGACTGAGTGTCACGTCACTTCGTGCTCTGTCACTCGTACTCAGATTGGCAAGCAACGACCTCAGAGACTTAGACCTCTCTGAAAATAATATCACTATCAATACAGAATCCGAGGTTGAGGTTTGGGAGAACTTTCTAACGTCTTTTAAAAATTGCTGCCTTCTTCGGAGAGTCGACTTTGGCGGCAACACATTGGGCCCTAGGGCTTTCGAGGTGATGACGAGAGTCTACGCAAAGGAAGACGCTGTGGATTTAGTGCTTCCTGCAGAGCTTGAACATCTTCACAATAATCAACGAGGAACGTCTACGGATGTTACTGAGCTTGGACGAAGAATGAGGAAAATGAGTGTTGTCTCGGCTTCGGACGATCGGGATAGTGGCGAGGACAACGGATCAGAGTGTGACGGACGAAAGGGCCCAAGATTTGGTTCGTGGACCGTCTTATAGTTGGCAGACCTGGTTGATTGTGATAGGTTCGAAAACCCCCGGCAAGGCTGTCCTTCCTCCTTTCCAACCAGAATCTCCATCCCTGTACTCTACCACCCGAGGACTCAGATCCATCCCCTATATTGTGCTGTCTAACAGCGGAATGACCGAAGCCGGTGCATTGCACCTCTCCTACGTACTTGAAGTTCACCATGTCCCCGAAAGACTCCTGGCCCGAGTACCTCACGCAAAGGCTGGTGCTCCCACCCAGCAATTACTATCCTACAACGAGTCAAAGTGTCGAGGCATCATCTATCTTCCAAACCCACTACTTGGCAGTGCAGGTCACAAAGTACTAGAGCTTGCGGAACTATTGCGGGATCGCTATTCGAACTATGCGCCGCAGTATATTCGTGAACCTTCCAAGAGTCCAGTCATACCCGCCGAAATGTTGAAACGGGCATCCAGGGCTCACTCTATACTCGGAGGTGGTGGCTGTGACAGACGTCGAAATATTGCCTCAACAGAGCTTCCTGACCAAGCAGGACAGGAAGATCTTATGGGAAGCGAGCTTGATCGAGCGAGAACTAGAATACAAGGAACAACCCTGCAATATGCTGGACCCCAAAGCAACGATCTCTGGCGAGCAGCGTTCAAGATGCTCTCTTTGGGCCGAGAAATCCGACCACAGACAAGAAACGAACCACGGCCTCGACCACCGGCGCCAAAACCTAAGGCTCCAATGGTCAAAATGCTTAAAGTTTCTGGGTTCACTCCCAAGAAACTCAAACCGTTGACGCCTTTGACATTACAGCGAGATCCTAATCAGCCAGTTTCACCGTGGACCACACAATTTCCCAAAAAAAGCGGCTCTCTTCCCTCTACACCAATTGTCATCCCGCAAACTCCACTGACCCCCAGGCTTCCGGTCGTGTCAAACCCCTTGGCCCCTTTGCCTACAGAGACAGCAGATTATCGCACAAAGCTCCCCTTTGGGCTTCCAGAGCACGTTTGGAGGCGGATTATTGGGCTGGCAGCGGGAGCTGAGGGTATTATGAGTGAATCCCAACAGCAATGTGTAATACAATGGGCGATGGATAGAAAGACACTGAGACAAGAAAGTGAGTCACTAGGGCTTAGGGCGAGCGCTCAATGCTGGAAAATTCTTGAAGCGACAGGATGTTTGGCGTATGAAATGGACATGCTTTGAGAAAGAGAGATTACTGTACTATCAAGGACGGGGTATATTAGAAACCAGAATGTTTCATTACCAAGCTCGTTCGGTCTCAAAGCATCCAATGGCTCTAGCGCTTGCGTAAAGTAATGACCGGCCCTGAACTTGTCATCAGACATGGAGGCATCGATGTAGGGCTGAGTCCTTTTATCCGCGGTTGAAGAACTCTCACACTTGCATACACTTTAACCAGTCCACGACACCACATTCCTTTACTACAGCCCAGACTTTCCTTCACACTATTACCTAAATCCAAAAAAAGTCCCTGACCTACCCATCGAATGGCCCACTAAGACCAACTTGAACAGGCTCAAAGCTGGATACCGGACCGCCAACACAGCTGTCACGAGCTTGACAGTCGCGGACAAGCGGCAGCAGCAGCAGACTACGGGGGTGGGGGGTTGTCTGATATTGGCCTGGAGGCAATGTCCCGGCGCCAGTATGAGGCCACATGGCTCGGCTTCCCCATGAAGCAGGTCTCTTTGGTTACGGTGGGCAAGCAGCGATCATTTGACGGATACGGGAATATACTGACGGCTTTCCAAAGCTCACCATCCAGAACTCAGCATTTATTTTAGTTTGTCGCCCACATTTGACTTCCGACAATTCTGCTCTGACAGTCTCTTCAGCTTCTACATTACTCACGCATCATGCCACTGATAGCCGGCCAAAGATATCTTACCTCCACGGCAGTGTTCATGAATGAAGCTATTAAGCTCACGGTATGCCTCACATTTGCCCTCTACGATATATCACGAACCATTTCGCCTTCCATGCCTGCCACCAGTCTGTTCAGCGGCGTAACAAGCGCCGTTTTCACAGGAGACAGCTGGAAGCTGGCAATTCCTGCTAGCCTTTACGTTCTACAAAATTCTCTGCAGTACATAGCAATCTCGAATCTGGACTCTGCAACATTCCAGGTCACGTACCAATTCAAGATCCTCCCGACCGCGATATTTAGTGGTTTATTGCTGAAGCGCACTCTATTCCCACGGCAGTGGTTAGCTCTGGCGTTCCTAATGGTGGGTGTTGCTATCGTGCAGATACCCGCAAGTGATCCTGCGTTGGCGCCGTTTGAGGTTCCGCGATCTAGATTCTATCTCCCTAGATCCTTGGATAGTTGGAGGTGCATTGGAGGCTCGGCGTCAGCTCTTTTGCACAAACGATCCGCAACTTATGAGGGCATACAGGAAGATGAAGGACTGATGAATCCCCAAATGAATGCGGTACTTGGACTAGTGGCTGCAATTTCAGGCTGCATTGTCTCTGCTGGGGCTTCTGTTTACTTTGAGAAGATCCTGAAAGATTCAAACACACAAGCTCCTTTGTGGATTCGGAATGTGCAATTAGCATTCTACTCGCTATTCCCGGCTTTATTCATCGGAGTGATGTTCGTCGATGGAGAGGAGATCGCGCACCATGGCTTCTTCGTTGGCTATAACTGGTTCGTATGGGTCACGGTCGCCTTTCAGTCGTTGGGAGGCATCTTGGTGTCGCTTTGTGTCAAGTACGCGGATAATATCGCCAAGAGCTTTGCAATGAGCATCAGCATCTTGATTAGCTTGTGCGCCAGTGTTTGGTTCTTTGAATTCGCTGTCACTGCAAACGTAAGCTTTCACCCCTCACGAAGCATCAGTGTGTGATAAAAGCTTCAAGTGACCTTCGATGTCAGTTCCTCACAGGCACCTCCATTGTCTTATTTGCAACCTATTTATATAATAGCGTCTACGAGCGAGCGCCACCACCTCCTCCGATACAAATACACGGCTACGAGAGAACGACCATCGACGAGCCAAAGTCAAAAGAGAATGAGCCACCGCTCAGGTTGCCCACGACTCCATTGAAAAGCAGCGAGGGGTTGTCGTCGTCACGACCGGGTTCGCCAAAGGGCCATCATTCGAGAGTTGGATCTGCAAGAACGTATTTCGGCTCCAAAGATCGAGATGAGTAAACATGGGGCTTTGAGTTGTGTTTTTCATCACTGGGCGTTTCTGTAAGTATATTGCGAGGCGGTAGGCTTTTTGATCGAATGGTGATCTCTACCGTCGCCTATACCGCATTCAATCGCTGCGATCGTTTGATCCTACGGGTGGTGAGGGACTTGGTCTACAAATATGGACCGTGGCGTCCCAACCATTCGCAAGTTGAGGTACTGCTCTTTGGAGAACCAACTCAAATCTTATGAAAATGATGAGACTGTTTGAGGTACTGCTCTTTGGAGAACCAACTCAAATCTTATGAAAATGATGAGACTGTTCCTTGTGGAGCGGTTCTAATGTGCTTTTCCCATCGTTTTAATTCGGTAAACATACGCTAGTCAATACCGTACAATGAGTGCAACTTTTCGTCTCTCCTCCACTCAAACGGACGGTGCATATGAGTACATACTCTCTTGCCAATTGAAAAAAACTTGTATGGCTAATTACACACAGCATGGAGGATTGCCAAACAGATATCCAAGCTCTTCTACGAGACATTAACGGCAACTATGGAGATCCTAAACATGAGCAGTCCCCACATCCTCTTCTACCAGCAAGACCTGTCTCAAGTTCTTACAAGTTTCAGGCAGAACAGTCTATTGTGCCAAGGAATGCTCTAGCCCGGATCCCTGAAGAGCAGCTGCTCTACGAAGCTCAGCTCTCAAGACCCTTAGATGCCAACTCCGACAGCCCTCACAATGACAATGACCTTGACCCATATGGTAGTTGCTCGAAACTTGAAGTTGAAGGAAGAGCCGCTGACTGCTGCCTAGATCGAGCCCTTCTGGACCAGCCTCAGGCTTATTCGCAAAGGCAGGCGAACAATATCATGAGAACGCTACCAGCTGGACGTCTCTCCTTATCTGGCGACACTGCTCCGCATTTGAGTGAAAATGCATCTCAGCCCCCAAAGGCTCAAACCCAGCGGCTTGGTCGGCGTGGCAGATCCTGTCGATGTTTCGTTGCTGACAATCGCTAGCTGTGCCCGGGTCCTCTCCACGCCCACTCCAGTCACGACTAGGTCAGCCTCACACTTTTACCTTAAGCATTCCAAGTCTTACAATGGCCACAGTTCGATACGCATCACCTGCTCGGAACAGTGTAAGCTCACCTACGTCTGACGCACTTCCATCAAGTCCATCTGTCGTAGCTAGCCAACGGCGGATCCACTACGAAACTCAACGTGGCAATCATGGTACCACTTTAGAATCTTCCTGGTATCCTCAAACACTTGTTGCATCATCTGTGAAGGATCCTAATGAGGTGATCGTCCACAAATCTCGTCCACAAATTTCCGACATCTGCCAAGACAACAATTTTCCTACAATGTCTTCATGGACGCCGTATCAGAAACGGTTCAGTCCTCGAATCGGACTCACTCATCATCAGCCAATGGTTCAAGGCATCCCACTTGTCCCTTTGGATGAAATGCCTGATCGTCTTCGTTCTGTGTTCCGTTTTCCACTCTTCAACGCTATTCAATCCAAGTGCTTTCCTACAGCCTACAAGTCCGACAATAATCTCGTCGTTTCTGCACCAACAGGTGGTGGGAAGACGGCTATTTTGGAGATGGCTATCTGCCGCCTCATTCACGGCTTCAAGACCGAGCAATACAAAATTGTTTACATGGCGCCTACAAAGTCACTCTGTTCCGAGAGACAAAGGGATTGGCAGGCAAAATTTGTTGCGCTAGATTTGATGTGTGCTGAGTTGACTGGTGATACCGATCAGGGGCAGCTGCGAAACGTGCAGAGCGCGAGCATTGTCATCACAACTCCGGAGAAATGGGATAGCATGACAAGGAAATGGAAAGACCAATCAAGGCTGATGCAAATGGTGAAGCTTTTTCTGATAGACGAAGTTCACATACTTAAAGACTCCAGAGGTGCTACTTTGGAGGCTGTGGTTTCTCGGATGAAATCTGTGGGTTCCAACGTTCGATTCGTAGCGCTGAGCGCTACAGTCCCTAACTCGGAAGACATTGCAGCGTGGCTTGGTAGAAATCATACATCTCAGCATCTACCTGCGATACGCGAGATATTCGGAGAGGAGTTCAGACCTGTTAGACTACAGAAACACGTTGTGGGCATATCATATAGAGGCAACGACTTCGGCTTCGAGAGCGCTTGCGATCCGAGATTACCAGACATCATCGCGAAATATTCCCATAAAAAACCAATTATGGTCTTCTGCATCACTAGGAAGTCTGCTGTGAATACTGCGAAGCTGCTGGCGAATGTCTGGGCTAGCGAGCGATCGCGAGACCGCAATTGGGAGGGCCCTACGCAAAGGCTCATCGTGCAGGACCCCGAGCTGAAAAATACCCTGACTTCTGGCGTTGCATTCCATCATGCTGGTCTCGACGGTTCTGACAGGCACACAGTCGAGAAAGGCTTCCTTGAGGGACAGATAAACGTAATCTGCTGTACATCCACGTTGGCAGTAGGGGTCAACTTGCCTTGCCACATGGTCATCATTAAGAACACTGTGAACTACCAGGATGACGGTATCAAGGAGTATGCAGATCTGGAGATTATGCAAATGCTTGGACGTGCTGGGCGTCCCCAGTTCGACTCATCTGCTGTCGCAGTGATTGTCACAAAACAGGAGAAGGTCAAAAAGTACGAAAAGCTTGTGTCAGGCGAAGAGTTGTTGGAAAGCTGTCTGCATCTCAACCTGATCGATCATCTAAATGCGGAGATAGGCCTTGGTACTATCTACGATCTCTACACTGCAAAGAAATGGCTTGCGGGAACTTTCCTATATGTTCGTCTTGGACTAAATCCCGAGCACTACAAGCTCGACCGTGATGCAGTGGAACAAAGCCTTGACGACAGGATCGAACGCATATGCAGAAGAGATCTTGAGCTTCTTAGAAAATGCCGGTTGGTCACTTCTGGTGACAGACTCAAAGCTACGGAATTTGGGGACGCGATGGCCCGATACTACGTCAAATTCAACACCATGCAGGTATTCATGCACCTCCAGGCTCGATCCAAGATGTCAGACATTGTAAGTTCGGTCAGCAGTCCTGACTAAGCGGTACTGATGACACCAGCTCTCCGCGATCGTTCAAGCCGACGAATTCCGTGATATACGCCTTCGAGCTAATGAAAAGAAGCTGTTTAAAGAGATCAACCACACCAACGGCATTAAATTCCCTATCAAAGTCGATGTTGCCATGCACGCGCACAAAAGGAGCCTCATAATCCAATCTGAGCTTGGCGGAGTGGATTTTCCAGCGGACGAGCAATATGTCAAGCATAAGAGACAGTTCATCCAGGACAAGGCGAGTTTGTTCTCAGCCAGCCATCGACTAATATGCTGTGTGATCGACTGTCAGATACACCTCCAGGATGCCGTTACGGTAAGGCACGCTTTGGAACTCGCAAGGAGTTTGGGTGCTAGAGTCTGGGACAATTCGCCTTTAGAGATGAAACAGATAGCGCAGATTGGTTTAGTAGCTATACGAAGACTCGCCATGGGGGGAATCAATAGCATTGAGGCTTTAGAGGCTGCTGAGCCACACAGGATCGAGATGCTCATGAGCAAGAATCCACCTTTTGGTAACAAGTTACTCGCTACCCTAAGGGACTTTCCCAAGCTTCGAGTGTCTATCAAAATGATAAGCAAGGTGAAGCGCACATCCTTGACGAAAAGGGAACAACCACTGAAACTCATTTAGGATTCTACGCGATGGCCTGCCACCATCAAGATCAAGGCTGAATGCGGGTTCATGAATGACACAGTCCCCATGTTCTTTCATCGCCGGCCTATATACGTTTGCTTGCTGACCGAAAGATCTGACGGTTTCCTGGTGGATTTTCGACGCATCAGGTGAATATCTTACCGACCTGGCCAATGTCTTATGCTAATTATCCGGAGTTCAAAAAAACTCATCAACGGCCAGGACCTACCCATATCTGCCGAGTTGCTTAATCAGACACAGTTCATCACGTGCTATGTCATGTGTGATGGAATTGGTAGGCGTTACTGGCAGATTGTAATACCAAACCTGTGCTTATTAGACCAAAGCTGGCACCACACGATCAGCAGAACTCAGGCCTGAGCTGCCAGAGTGTCCATTAGATCTGTCATCATCACAGAAACAAGCTCAGCAATTTACAAACAAAAAAAGAGACGCTAGGCCTCTTGGAAGTATCTTCACAACTTCCATCAATACAAATCCAGAGACTTTGGAATATGATGAATTTGACGATGATGATTTCAAAGACCTGGAAATCATAAACGCTGGTACAGCTAGCTTCTTCTACCTTTAGGACCCAAAGCACTGATAATGCTTCCAGTCAAAGAAATGGACTTTAGTCACATTGATGAGTTCGATTCTAGATCGAAGCAAGGGAAGTTCAAGAAGCTCAAGCCGGGCGTACTAGAAAGCAAGGCCAATAAGACCGAGCACACGGCTTGGAATCCGGAGAAGCTAGGCAATGGGAAGTGGGCCTGTAACCATAAGTGCAAAGACAAGACTGCGTAAGTATTCGCACGCTGATGCTGATTATCAATTTGGTAACACTCCTAGTTGTAAGCATATGTGCTGTCGAGAAGGAGTCGACAAAGCACCGAAGGCCCCCAGAACTTCTTTCGTTTCTGCGGCATCCTTGGTCGATTCGTCCCACCTCTTGGGTCATGTGGGCAATTATGGACGCGTAGCCACCGTGAAGAAATCTGCTGCTCCTAGTGTGCCCCGAAACGAACAGGAGGCGGAAATCGAGACCGTCGATCTTGCAAGCGGCCAGACATTTGGTCGCTACGAGAGAACGCCGCCCAAAGCATTCAGGAGCCTTAATCTTCTGCACGAAAACGTGACCAGAGGAAGGACCGCGCCGGTGGCCATAGGAAGGAAACCGTCTTTTGACTATGTGGAACGGGGACAGCCACAGATTTCATTCCCTAACAGAAATGGTGGCGGTGAAACTTCGAGCGACAAACCCTCAACTGACTACGATGCCGATTGGATGGGTGACCTTCCTTCTCCATCTGCCCTTCTAGGAAAACAACGTGAGAAAGTTGGCCCTCTCCCTACCCACATATCGACAGACGATGGTGGTAGCTGGCGCCGCCAGAATGATGCAGCTCCTGGGAATTTCCCTGGCAGAAATTTGCTGGAAGATCTTGATTCGCCTCAACTTAATGACGATGAATCTGAAATTGAAGCCGCCATGGTCGGACTGAATGATTCTGTAACAATGCAGCATGGTTCGCAAATCCAAGCAGCGACCAGTCAGACGAGTCCGCAAGCAGATGCTTATCCGAATTGGTCGCCACCTCCAGACGAGTCCACTCCTAAGCTCTATCATTGCCCCACAACCAAAGGGTGGAGCTCAGGCACATCCAGACTGTTCTTGTCAGCTGACAGCCCCGAGAAAACGGCCGCATTAGGGCAAAAGCGCAAAGCAAGCGTTAGTGATCAAGCGGAAGATCTATCCCAGTCGGCGCCAGTACCGAAGAGGCCGAGAGTCAGCCATGAGCATGATCAGCTTCCGATAACCTCGTCGAGCGCACAGAGGCAGACCCTATCACCGACCCCAATTGTCAAACCGGGACAGCCAGCGTGGGTGTATGAGTTTGATGCAGCATTCGTTGCGGAGTGGCAGGACATTGTCGACTTTGTTTGAGCTTTTGGTCTCAGCGGTTGCGAATCTGCTCCCTTGCATCTTGGTTGCTTTCTCGGCCCCATCTCTATTTATAATGGCTATATAGGGTAATGACTTTCTGTAAATGTATATTTGATGTGGCGGGTTAGCTTTGCTAAAGAGGCGGAATTTTCCCCAGCCTCGTCGACGTTGGCCCGTTGGGGGCTGCAGAGTTCGAGGGTTCGGCCTCGACTGTGCCTCCCTAGCACTGGTTTAGCGCAAGGAAAGATGAAGCTTGAAGAAGATGGGAAATGGAGGAAATGTACTGCTCTACTTATAGCTGCTTTTTGACAGCTGCACGCTTGACACTGCCAATCAGTAATTCGGTCGCCACTCCAATTTCCCATCTCCTTATCGAACCACTAACTTTTCCATCGCAGCCGTAGCCTTGGCGAGATGGAAGCACTTTATGAGCTCGGTGTCGGCATATATCTGGGCTCATATGTGACTGGTGGCGGCAGGCAAGAATGCGCTGGCGCTTAACAAGTCATGAACAGACAAAAGAAAATACCTCCAAGACTGTTGGCACATCTTGACTCTTGAATTCGTTAACTCTTGATGGATAAGGGATACTTGGTGATGTTAGGAAAGTGAATCTGTACCATCATTGAATATCTGTTACTGTTGCTAGATGATGCTACGGCAAGTGGTATTTTCGCGATGCCGCCAATCCTGGTTGGAGCTGGTAAAAGTACCTATTTAAGACCCCTCTAGTTCTATCATATTCTATCGAATCCTCAAATCCTCCAATTTTCACTTCCATCAATCTAGGAAGTACCACATATCCATCAATTAGACATCATATCATTATCCTCTGGCCAAGCAGCTTGCAAACAATTATGAGAAGTGACACTGCATACAACCCTAAACTCAAGAGCAGACGACTGTGATAAATTCTATCTCGTCCCTAGCAAACGAGTAAGTATACAAGATCAATTTCGGGCATCCCGCTCACATTTGCAGTGTCTCATGCATCCCATCGAGGGGCAGCGCGGAATTCTTCGAACGTTGCCATTGCCTCCTACCTCCAGGACCGTCAAGGTTCATGGATGCCTCAAACCATAGCCCAGCGCTCCACATTGCCGCGTACCCACGAGCATCAAGCCTCCAGCTATTATGCTCCCCCACCAAGTGACATTGGGACTTCAAGGCTCCTCGCACGTAGCGACTTCACTCAGAATGACTCGCTCCCTGGTCTTACCCGCGCCACTAGTTCAAGGCCCTCCCAGTCTGTTTCTGATGGTATGGGGGAGAGACAGATGAACCGGGCTTTGAGAATCATGGTTCCAGATCCTGATGGTGCGTTGGAGCCCACCACTCTCCCTCCTCTTCGCAGGCCGGACCAAGACCCTGTTCTTGAATGTCCCTTCACCTTCATCAAGTGCTTCAGACAATTCGCTGTCTCAAACGAGCGGGAATGGATCCAGCACAGCTTGGAACATTTTCGCATCGACGGGAGACGGCCGAGAAGGGTAGATCCGCCCAAGATAAATTCGTGCTGCTTCTGCTCTCAAACTTTCCAAGCGCCGACCGGTGCCATTAGTTGGCGAGACCGAATGGAACACGTCAAAATTCACCATCAGTATGTGGGCCATCGTCTGGCAGCTGGACGACATGACTTTGCCCTCGTTGAATATCTCTGGCAAAATGGCTTGCTGTCGCCCGCGGACTATCGCGAGTTGAAACCCAATACTGCTGCAGCATCACGCAGCACGCAGAACATTCCGACTCCGCCCGACTCACCACCTGGAACGGGAGCCGTTGCTGTCATAAACAGGAACCAACGGCGCGAAGGACGATAAGGAGATTGGAACTGCTTGTTTCTTCGGCAGGAAGAACGATAAGGGATATCGTTGGTCGGTTGGAGTCAGCAGGCGCACCCTACACTTTGCTAGAAGGTATGCAATCAAGAGCCAGGACCAGAGAGAATGTCACGATATTTAAGTACACACTTACCTTTATATGCAATTGCCACTCCTGGCTATTTTGGGCTAAGAGCTGCGGCGACGAGCTAGTTGCCTCTTTATGAAGAGTTGTCTCCTAGTGGATCGCCACTTCTTATACGACTTTCTCACAGGAGACTCTTCAGACCTCCTATTGATTATAACGCCGGAGGTCGGGAATGTTCTCAGGCTTTTTCCTTTGGTTGCCCTTGTGCATTGCTTTCGGTGGCGCAGCGGCTCGGGATAGCATTATGGGTCAAAGCGCTGTATCGCTAACATATATCACCTCCCAGCTTCGTCATAATAACACCACAAGACTATAACTCAGTTGAGACTGCTGCCTGCTGCGAAGCCAATCGCTTCCGAGCCTCGCCAGCTATTTCTTCGCCATCCCTACCCGCCGCACGCAGCGGTGCTACGGTGAGGCTGTGCTTGCATCTTCTAGTGTACACCCAACCCATTGTCCCATTTATTGTCCAGTCACCCACGTCTTACTCAGCAGTTGATGCAGTCACTACGACCCCTTTGAAAGACAGCCTTGCGTCGATCCTTCTGAAACATTCTTTTCTTCCATATCTCCTGTGTCCTCTCTTTTCCCCTTCTTAGACTCTCCTTCTCCTTGTCCCAGTCCCTCTCAACAAACAGGGGAAGAGAAGCAGCCGTCCAGATCAATTGACGCAGATCTATCCCTTGTTAGATTGCGGCCTCGATGCTGCGACCATTATCGATAAATGTAGAAAGTACAGTGTGATAACTCCAATTACCGGACATCGCAACGAAGAGATGGAGCCCAGAAGCTATGGCATTGGATCCCGGGCGATGTTTCTCAGGTCCACCCGTTTATGAAGTGCGAATGCGCAGAGGAATCTTGGCCGATCGATGGACGAGATCCTCTGGAGGTGGTGCTTAGTATCACAGGGGTTACCTCTCAAACCTTTAAGTCTGTCACCCAGTATGAAAGGCAGTACGAAGACAGGACGTCTGCTGTCCATTCCAGTGCAAACAGGAGATAGTTATCGAAAGGTAAGCAGTAGCTGGCCTATACGACGGGAATATGACAGTGGAGGAGCACGGACAAAAGAGCGCCGGAATGAGAGACACCTAGTATGATAGAAATTGAAAGGGCCTGACGGTCACAAGGGGACTTGGTACGTAGTGAAAGCTCTCGGAAGCAAGAAGTATTGGAGGTTAAACTTATGCGGTTTGCGTGCTCTGCCCACCTTCCGGAACGCCACGCTAACACGCTTGTCAAAATGTCAATGTGAGACTTTTCCAGACTCAGCTGTGTTCCATCAATTCGACAGGCGGCCTCGCTGTATGGGTCAACATCCGTCCCCCTCCCTGACTCTGTCCATCCACCGGACTTTCCTGTTGTTCCTCTTCCTCTGCACCCGCAGTAGTATCAATCACCATCACAGCAGGTAAACTCTCATTATCCCCATGGTCCTTCGGATGGTACACCGTCATGCTCCCCGTCCCGCTCCTCTTTCGCTTTCCCTGAAACTCCCCCTTTTCATCCTCGCTCGTCGGACTCTCCGCATCGTCCACAACCTTTCTCCCCTCGTTTCCCCGATCGCTCAGCCCCGCCAGCGCTCGTTGCAAATCCTCAGCATGGACATCCTTGTTCGGCGGTTCCTCTTCCCGGATTTCCCACCCGGCCGGCGGACTCGGCGGCGGACTGATGAACAGCAGCTTGCCCAGACTCGGCGCTTTGAGATGCTGGTCTTCCGACCCTTGTTCTCCCAGTAAAGGCGTAGGCTCCCCAAAGTATATGCGCACCCTGTCGTTCTCGCTCAGTGGTGTACCGTCGAGTAATTGCCGCATTGCGATCGCGGCTTCGACGGTGGGATAGGATACTATTATCCGGCGGAGGGAGCGGAGGGGGGAGAAGGAGTTGAGCGGCGTGGGCGTGCTCAAGAGGGTGTGAATGTGTTGGAGGTTTTGGGGGAGGAATGTCGCGAGGGAATTGAGGTTCTGGGGGAGCGGTTAGCTGGCCCTTCTGCATTTTGGTTCGCGGGGAAGGGGGTCAAGGCCTACTGTTATGAGCAGCGTATTCGACGGCGGTGAAGGCGTGATTAGTGGGGGAAGCGCGGAAAGGTCGAGGGAAAGTGGCGTTTGGGTGCCATCTGATATAGAAGTGGATGTTGGGCTGCCTGTAAAAGAGGCAGGCGGAGTTGTATCTTGAGCAGGCATAGTTGGAGATGTCTGAGGAGAATTCATGATTTCGAGAGGGTTTGTATGCTATAGTATTTTCTGCGGTGGACTATTGAGAAGCAGCAACGACTTTTGAAGCCTTTATTTGCCCGTGGGCCGATTATATCGATTGATATCTCAAGGGTGGCGCAGCAGGCCGACGACAAATTCTTCTCGAAGTGCCAAGTGATTTCCATTCTTTCTGACTTGTCTTTGGGATAACTGCGCCATCCATGTTGACTCAAATTGTATACTCTCCTTCTCCCCTTGATCCGATTTTTTGGGAGTGGGCCGCGCAATGCCTCAATTCTTCAAAGGATGGCAGTGCTGAAGAGAAGTCAAATGTGCTTCGAGGAACCCGAGACACTTCACGGAAACGGTGTAGAACAACAGCCCCTCATACAGAAGTTGAAAACTTAGTTTATCTATAGTCTATGTCTTGGTCTATATCATACCTCCAAAACGCTTCGCTTGCGGTCCAGGCATTGTGAAACATGTCCAAGGGCCCCCACCTTACTGTCATTCGTCTCTGCGCAATCATTATGCTGAATCCTCCTAGACCTCACCAGGTCATCGCCAGCTCTGCCTTCCCACTGATTCATCCGCTCTTTCGAAAGACTCTTCATGTGCCCCGTGAATCCGTTATGCCTTTCTCATCATTCTTTCTTTTCCCTCCCATACTTTCTCCTCCACTCCCTGACCCCTCTGTCGACCTCTGCTCTTGTAACCCCATCTCGGACCAAGCACATCACTACCCCCAAACTCTCCACGTTCCGATTCCGTACCTCATCGTCAAAGAAGAGCATTTCGTCATACGGCACCCCACTCGCTTTATGTATCTTGGAGAAATGCTGCTTCTTGTCTCCGGGAAAGATCTGCATATGGTCGAAGTACTCAATCGCGCGCTTATTACTAGGCTGTACGTGGAGCTGCTTGAGAAGAGTATTCGCGAGGTCGGGAGCATGGGTACGAGAAGCGGTGCCAAGCAGAAGCGGCGTAGGGAGCGCTTTGGCGGCGTGAAGGACGCCGGGGACGTCGCGGTAGAAGGCAAATGACTCGCCCCACCTTTCCATCACGTCAGCAATGCTTTCTACAAAAGTTATCCAGTATCAGGGGGTTCCGTCCTCGCTGACATACCGATCCACAGATTTAGCCCCCCCATCCTTGGCTTTCAAGGGCGGCGATACATGTGTATCTACCCAAAATGGCCAGAGCGTATAATCCAAATCGAACACCAACATCTTGGGAAGGGGAAGTCCATCGCTGAAGGTATCAGGAGCAATCCCCTGCTCAACTACAACGCTGGCGTTGGACGATTCAAGCTGCTGTACCGGCTTTTTGACCATGTTGGCGGCCAGGAGCAGCAGAGCGGAAAAGAGAACGAGTTTGGCTACGAGAGACAAAGGGTTTGATAGTGTTTGGGTCAATGTTGAGACGTGATCTCTCTTCATGTATCTTGTAGACTGGGTTGTGTCATGCAATGCCAACCACAAAATACGATCCATCGGGATGCACGGTGACGTTTCAGGGTCTTGTTTTAGCGTGGTCAGATTAGGGCTCAGCGGTAATTTTTGAATCAGAATGGGAATTGATGCAATATCTGAGTTATTTGCTATAAAATTTCCCAACATACAGCCTACCTCCTATTCTTACATTGAACACTCCACCATCTACTCCGAGCTCTCTTTACCATCTATCCATCCCCCACCGAGCCACCACATCCTCATCCATGACCTGAGCCTGCTGTTCAACCCCGTCAATGTCCACCACACTACTACTTACCGTTCTCTTCCTCTCATAATTGATCTTGTTCATGGCAGTGATCCCTCGAGGTGGAGAGAGCATCAGGCTACGACCGTAAGCGCCCACTCCGCTGTGGCGAGGAGGCGGTGTCGTGGGGGAATTATGACTCGCTGGTGTTCCGGGCACGATATCTGAGAGGCCAAAACTCAGACTGGGAGATGGTTTAGGCGGCGAAATGTGTCCCTTTCGATTCAAAGGTACCTTGGGGAATGGATATGCGTCGTCGAGTCGCAGATCTTCGGCAGAGGCCGAAAAGCGGGAAATCGTTCTGCTCGTTTCCGTCACATAGTCTTGTGGTGGAGGCGATGTGGAAGATCTAGATCCAAAGTTCGATGATTGACCAGCTCGTCCGTCCGCACCCGCAGTCCTTGGCCTTGCCACAATATCCTGAAGCTGCATAGCCGTTTTGAACCCTTTGTCGAAGTCGTCCTGACGGATGCTAGCTCTCTTCTCTCGCATGGCCTCTAAAAGCTTTTCTTCTTCCGACGTCACCTTCATGAATCTGCTTCTGCGGATGGTCTGCTTCACTCTTGTTGTTGGTCTCTGAGCATCTATGCTGCCACTCACAGAGCTCTCCCTACTGTCAACGTTGCTTTCATTACTTCCTGCTCTGTCCTCCATCACCTCGCGCCACCGCACTGAAGAAGTCCTTTGGCTAAGCCTTGGCTTGTCTGGAATTTTCGGTACGGGCGGCACCTTCTCAGCGCTGTTGGGTATTCTCGAGAGGGGTCTGGTACGTCCGTGGACTATTGACCGCGGTCTAACAGGCTGAGCCCGTTGCGCGTTACCGACGGAGACCTCATTGTTGTAGCTAGCCTTTTCAATGCTCGCCCGAATACGGTGGCGTCGATAAGGGGCGTCGGAATTGCTCTCCGTCTCGTCTTCTGAGGATGAGAGCTCAAGGAAACTAACCAGTTGCAGATCCACCCCAGGGTGTGGTCCTTTACTACTCGTTGCTTGTATGATTGTAGCATCGAGGCTTGCAGAAGTGCTTCCCAAAGTGCTCGTATCCTCTAGAGCTTGCAATGACGGCCCGCTATGAGAATTGCGTATGGGTGGAGGTTCGAACCGAAAGCTTGACTTTCTATCTGGGAGTGAAGTCGGTTTGGTATGGTTGCTGAAAGAGCGTTGTCTTTCGGGGATCTGCTGAGACGGGGCTCCCTGCATCATCATTTCCTGCATACCCAGGGAAGACTTGTATGGCTCCTGTATGGGATAGTTTGACTCAGTTTCTGGGTGGTCGCTCGATCCAGCTCCTTCAAGCCCCAGCCCATCGAACCAATTTCGCATACCTGCTTCTGATTTCGCTTTTGGCTTCTTCACATTGACTTTTATGGGTGGTAAGAAACCATCGAAACGTTCGAGGCGCTGCTGGTCTCCGATCGCAGTGGCTGGGGGCATCTGGGTTTTCACCTTTGCCCACCACCTTGGGCGGCTGAATGACAGTCTTTGCTGGCTCTGTGGACCCAGCGGCTTCGGCAATGCTGCATTGATGAGGGCGGGTGGCGGAGAAACTGCGTGAAAAGCTCGGTTGGCATTTGGGTATAGCGTTGGCGGGTCCATGACCGATGGTCTTCTTCTTGGGATGCTATTGATTCTCGTGAGCGAGTTGCCGGATAATTTGGAGCTCCCAGAGACTCTTGTATCCGTGGATATATTGCGCGAATGTAGTCCTTGAGATTCGTTAGATTTGACTGGCTCTGCCATATCGAGGCTCGTGGGACTAGAGATTGGCGGAAAGCCTTTCCTTAGTGCCATGTCCCGAGCCGAGGAGGCAGATGTCTGTTGTGAGATGGACAGCGGCGACTTCTTCGGGTCGTAGTGGGGCCGCAAGGTGGTAGACGTATCGGCACGGCGGGTCTGCGGGCTGGAGGCGTTGTTGGGAGTACCCGCATTTGTAGACCCACAGGCATACTGCTGGCCCAGCCAGGATGAGGATCCTTGCTTTCCAATACCTTGATTCGGCTGCGGCACCAAATCACTTGGGGGTTGCATGCCTGGAAACGGAAATTCATCCGGAGTCTTGACTGATTCGGCATCGACATTGGACAGGGTGACGCTCATGAAGCTGGGATATTTCCGCAGTTGCTTTTTCTCTTTTTTCGACTGCTTCTTCTTCTTCCACTCAGGCCCATCGGCTTCTGAAGCTCCCAGCACTTTGACGGCCTTGGCACCTGGATGAGATAGAGGGGAGTCGTCGATGTTGCTTTGATTTGAGTATTGGGAACCAGGTGTCGTATGAGGAGAGGAGCTTGACCTTCGAGGCAAGGGGAAGGAGACCTTGAGAGAACGAGCCATTGCGGTGGAAGTGATGAGGGCCACAGCTCAAGATTTGGTCGAATGGAAACCGAAAGTCTTGGGGCAACTTGGGGAGCAAGTCATATGTAGAGAGCTCGTTTCGTTTGAATGGTACAGGACAGCATAGTTTGGTTGTGGCTTTGGGAAGTTGGCGTTGGTGAAGCTTGTTGGAGGAATGTTGAGCAGATCAGCACATTTACCCTCTTTCCCTTCCATAGTCAGGGGACCTGGCGATTTGGTACGTCAGAGCCTATTTCCAATATCATGAAGCAGGAGGATTGATGGGCCCGAGTCGCAGGAATGATTGGAAAGTAAAAGGCAGTTGCGGGCTTAAAGTGGAGTTTTTTTTTTTTTTTGCACACCTCCCTCTGCAGACACAGGCAAAAGGGTGTAAGAGGGTGATGCCAATCTATGCCAATCCATTGCCAATCCATTGCCTGAAATTGACATATGAAATTTGGTCTGAACGGGAAACATGGGGTGAAGCCAAAGTAGGGTTAAGACTAGCATTTTCCCTTTGGCCCACGAGGGCAGTAGAGGCACACGCTGCGTAGTGGGTAGTGGGTAGTGGGTAGTGGGTAGGTACTTCTAAGGGAAGTGTGTGGATACATAGGAGCCAGATTTGACCGGATTGGATTTGCAGGGGGAAGCATTGGCATTGGCATTGTTCAAACCCGATCCCCCCCCCTTGCAACTCCCGGAGATCCCGCTTTGGAGCTAAAGGCAACTTGTTCCTACTAATCTTATTCAGGTTTAGTCTAAATTCGTTGACACCGACTTTTTTTTCATCTTCCCCCTTTTTGCTTTGAGAGACGATAGATGATAGACGATAGATGTAGGCAAGAAGCAACAAAACACAAAAAGAAGAATTCAAAAATGTCCCCGAGTCAATAATCCAATTCTATCAATTAAATAATCAATCATCCATGACTCCTCACGCCCACACACACACACTCCTGCTTTCGGCTTTGGCAGAGTTTGGACAAGAGAAGAAGAAGAAGAAGAAGAAGAAGGCGCTTGCCACAAAAAGGCTGTTCCTGAAAGAATGAGGGTTAATAGGGAAGTACCAAGTAAAAGTGGAAGCCATGTGCCATGTGCCATGTGGGATCCCGGCTCCCCACAGAAAAAGAACCGCAAGTGAAAAAAGGGATTTGCACCTGCCCTTGACTTCATTACCGCACACTTTTTGCCCTTATCTACCTTACACCTTGCACATGCCCGTCCACATCTCTACATCCCTTCATACCCAGCATCCTGAGTCCGACTCCTCAACTCGCTACCAACTAAAGCAAATCCTGCCTCACAAGACGGCAGATCCGCAAGCGTAATACCAATTCCGATTATCGGTCAGACCCGCCAGTTCATCCCTGCTGCATATTCCATACTGCCTCAGCTCGCGTGTACATGGATGCTTGAACCAAGAACGTTTGAAGCATACATTTCACCTTCATCTGTGCTATGCTTCTCTACGTCTCTGGGCAATCAGAGTCCCTCTGAAAAAGATGTCCTAGTTCTATATGATGTAAAAGGCAAAATGGGCCTTGGCCCTTGTCCATCACCATATTGCAACAAGCCAGATTCTCCAAGCAACATGGGAGCATCAGCAAATGAGGCGGAGATTAGTACAGATCAGCTATGCAACCTTCCAACCCGCGCCCCCTTCCTCCTGAATAACCCTTAGCTCTTTATACGTTTGCGTCGAGGGTTCTCATCTTCCGTCTCTGTATTCGCTGATGGTGTGCTTTCTCGAGGCTCATACTAGAACAATAAGTGCTTGCAATGCATCTTCGGCTCCTGCCCGCAGCGGGAGCCTACCGAGGTACTTACGAAGCCACTGATGCTCGTGAGCGGGTTATGGTACAGTTGGCTCCTGAATATCGTCTGCTCGCGCGTCGTCACTGGAGACAATCGTGTCCTTCCAGAAGCCAGGTAACCGCCTTCATCCAATCGTTTGATCAACCCCTGCGTCGTCTTCCCATCCAAATCTATTGTTGATCAGCATTATGCCTTCTTCAAGCCTTGGTCATTACTAACGCAGCTTCTGAGCGAATTCTGCCGGTGTCGAGGGTGTTTTCTCGTACAGGACCCATAGTGCTCGTCTGAAAATGGCCAGGCTTTTCATATCTCCCAAAAGCGCTCCATGCGTATCTTCAAGAAGACATTGATAGCAATGGTGCTCGTGTACGTACATTTCTATAGCAAAGCCGTAACAGTGATAGTGCTGCAATTTCTGGCAGCAAATGCATTGGAGCTGAGAGACCTAATGCTTAGCGTAGCAAATACTGGCTGTGAGTGGGAAAGGAAGTACCATAGCCAATTCTTCCCCATCGCAACAACATTCGCAACGAACAACTCGATCATCCCGAGCAGCTGTCCACTGTCTTTTATCTCTCTTTACGCTCATCTCCATTCTTTTCCCTGCCCGCAGCTTCCAGTTCCACGTAAGTGCTGGCGGATCGTGCACCTCCATAACTTGGGTCGGCAAGAGACTGTCACCACTCAACGTGTTATGTGTCTATTATGCGTGATGATTAGCCACTAATAGAACTGACATCTTTGCTCACCCTGGTGCTCTCTCCCGAGTCCTCGCTGAACGGTCCTGGGCTCATAGTCCATTTCATCGCTCTTGTCGGTTTGCCTGAATCCTTAGACTTGCCAAGCATTACTTCTTCCAGCCTAATTAAGTCTTCATGCTCATCTTCTCTCGTGAAGCTTCCTCTGGGACGCTTAATCGTCCGCGTGCCTACTGGCACTTCGTCTTGGTCTAAAAAATCCTTTTCGTGGTCTGGCTTGAGGATCCTTGAAACAGTTCTGGTGTGCTCTGTGTTTTGAGCAAGCATTGACTCATCTTCGAGGTCTCTCGCGTTATCGGTGCGAGCCATGAAACCTATTTCCAAGCGCACGCTAAGCCAATCAGTGAAATTCGAAGAGTCAGATGCTCAAGGCATGGTACCAATGGATGCCTGAGTCTATTGAGCCGAGGCTTCGCTGCTTCATATACCATAACCCGTTTTCGAGGACAGCCATGTTTGAGTCTATACAGGAATGGAACCCCGGTGGTTGATGGTGCCAAGGAGCATAAGATGACTGAAAAAGGTGACACATCAAGTATCTCTTCTCTTCACATGTTGCATTAGCACACATGATCCGACAGTTTCCCCCGAATTACTTACTGGGCAGAGCGGGGAGCTGCTGCTGATAGTCGTGGAGCTGGTTGATCATATTTACCATGCCAGTTCGAACGCTCCGAGTCGTTATCGTGTCACTTCCACAACCCGGTGCCGTCAATCCTATAAGACTTCGGTCTCCATCCTTCCCATTACGGTATCGGAAAGAGAATGTGTACAGCTCCAGGATCTGGGAGGGCCTAGACTTGTCCGCATAGATGCTGAATTGTACACCGTCCAAAGAGCGATCCAGAAGACCCTTGAATATCTCATCCTCCGCAGAACATTAGCGTCTTGCCACGCCTGTGAGGATTGAAGATTACCTACCAGCCATGCCAGCAATTTGTCAGCGCCATTTGTCTTGCCCGGAGCTAAAACTATGAGAGGCTGATCTCGCTGTGCCAGTGCAGTTGCGAATTTTGCTATCTCATTATCGCTGCTTGTTTTGTTTGAGCGAGCGTCGGCTAGCCCATAAGAGCGATGGGCTTCTGCGCGGATCACCGAGGGTAATCGCATTTCGAAACACGTCTTCGGGAAGAGATTTCTGTAAAAAGAGTCAACTCACGGGCTTTAAAGGCCTATAGCACATGTCACCTACCGTTGATAAGCAATGCTGGCCACCTTGATAGCGGATAGGGACGTTAGTGGGCTGTCTTTTGATTCTAGGACAATGCATATGTACCAAAACTTGAAGGAGTCCTGTTATCATGGCATAGCTTTGCTTCTCTTCGACCGCCTGATCTTCCTTGTGAATCGAAATAGGTTCTAGTGTCGCAGACGAAGTGCGTTCTTGAAACATATGTTGAGCAGTCTTCAGCTTGGGAGCTCGATGCCTTTGTTTTGGAGCCATGGATGAGAGCCGAGCAGGTTCTGGGATTGGTTTTTAGAATTGGTGAGGAAATGTGACTTCAACACGAGGATCGGTGATTAGGCTTCCATCCGGTTCACTGAATCTCTGGAACGTCAAGCAGTGATTAAGTCATATAGAGCAGCGTCGGAGTTGTGAGAGCAGAATGGCCTTGTCAATTTTCGTTTCTGTTCTGGTGATATTATGCAATTGCTATGGAATGTTTTTGGAGAGCACGAGTCGACTTAAAGGAAAAAGGCAATGCTTAGAATCGCTAGCGCCTGAAAGTAGGGATAACTTCAACAACCTGATGGAGCAATCTTTGTACAGTAGGACCAGGGGTGTGGACTCTTATTAGCGGGATATTAACGTCCAAAGTACTAAGACCCAAAAACGGTCTCAAATAAATGTGTTGATAATTCTGTGCTCGAAAATGCTAAGCCAGCAGTAACCTCTTTGTAGATCGTCATTAGCAATCTGCTACCTTGGCCACCACCACCACCTCCTCCTCTCTCTCGCCCCGTCCTTCTAAATTTTCCTTTACTTACGCTTTTCGCTCTACTTTTCCTGCATCTGAAGGCCCGTCTGTGCATACATGGTTCAAGCTGTTGGCAGTCCGTAAGGGACGCCCTATTTTGACCGGCTCAACACATGGCTTCAAGATCCCATCCGCCCTCGTACAATGTTCCAGAACGAAGCACTAACCTGCCCACAATGTGAGTATTATGGCATAGCGCTTTCTAGTACATGCATCTGTCATCATAAGGTTCCCATGGAAGCTGAATATTGTGGGCTTTCAACTGAAAGGCTGCGCGTGTCTTCAGCACAATTCCTGTCGCACTTGTGTCGAAGCTTACAAGTTGCAATAGGTTAGCGCCAGCTTCAGATTACTCCAAGCAAGGAGATACACCATCCGCGCGACTCTCTAACTTAGGGTGCGGGACGCATCACCGTCAACAACGCACGTCAAGCTGGACCTCCGCTAGCACACATGTAAATGTCGAGCCCTTTGGTTTCCGTAAGCCTAAGTACATTGAAAAGGGCGACCCACTGCAAGATGGAGAGAAACTCTTGCAAGGTCTGCCAATCGTCGAGTCAGAAGACGAGGTGACCAACGCTATCAGGAAGGTACCAAGCGATCAGGCTCTCATGCCGTTGAGATGGGGTAGCAATCGCAGGAAAACCGGCCGGTCCAAAAGCGGACTGCAGGTACGTCTTTAAAATTTCTTCCCAGACAATATATTCCAGTGAGCATCCTGAGACGTGTCTCGAGATTGACATTCTCACGCACGGCATCTTGTGACTCGTCTTCCTTCTCGGGGACTAGTCAATAGCTGACTCCGAAAATGAAGATCCTAGTACCGAGTAGCAAAGTGCCAACATCATTAGTGCTTGGGGGAGCTATGACCGGAAAATCCATTATCTACACGTACGCCTCGTCTTCTTCCTCATCAAGCGGGAGAACAATGAGTAGTTTCGGTGCTGTGGGTGACCATCTTGCTTCGTCTGGATCCGCCGGCTTACCGAGGACTGTGGTGGCGATAGGAGGTCGGAATCAATCTAATAGACTAGAGCGTGCGGTTATGAGTGCTACTAGTCGTACCCAATCTCCTCTTGCGGATTTGGTCCTTAGCTCAACGCCTGATGAAGAACCGTACCATTTGCTAGCCCTGGGTCAGGTTGGCCCATGGAAACAACCCTTCACGCCACAGCTTGTCAAGCCCTCAAATCTTTGTGCCTTAACCCGCCGGCGACGATCGCTTTCGGACTTGAAAGAAGTACCGCAGGCTCGACAGACTTCGGCGAGCGCAGAGCCAGGAGCTCTAAACCCTCAGGTACTGGCAACTATGAATGTATTGGGACCAGATGATGTTCGAACCATCAGGAATGATAGCCTCGAACAGCCGGATGAGGTTAGCTCCATTGAGGCAACAGATCCACCAATATGGTCACGCAAAGGGCCTCCATTCGAATTCAACCGTCGAGATCGTAATCTTGACCCTGAAACATTTTCCCTTCCATTTGGAGTAGGCCGCAGTCCCTCTTGCACGTGGAAATTCTCAGCTAACGCAATCCAGTCAAAAGTGTTCATCATGAAATCGACGAACATCTATAACCTGCGAGCTTCGGTGGAACACGGAGTCTGGTCTTCAACGAAGGGTGCAAATAGAGTGCTCCAAAATGCTTGGGAGAACAAGAAGCCGGGGGAGAAGATCATTTTCATCTTTTCCATCACTCACAGGTATGATGTCTCCAATAGTTGAGAGTATGTATTTGACCCAAGAAACAGTCATAGATATGGTGGAAAATACTGTGGTCTGGCGGAGATGTCAGGACCGTTCGATCCGGAGAGGGAGGTCAATATTTGGGCCGGGGGACTTCAAGGCAATGAAGGGGTAATTCCAACGCGATGGATCGTTGCCAAGGATGTCGAATTCTCTGTTTTCGACGATTTAACTTATAATGACAAACGGGTCACTCAACTGAGACATGCCAATACGTAAGAAGTGTTCTGATCGGTTGGTTGGATCGCGTTGACGAAACTCTTTCTTAGCGTTCCTGGCGAAGCTGGTCGCAATCTTGTGCGGAGGTACTTCGAGGCTGAGCATTCGGCGACTGCAATCATCCATCCGAAGACGGAGCTTGCGCCTGCTACCCCACACAGGAGAGATAGGCGATCGAACCCCCAGAGCGCCTCCAACCCGAGCAGACCGATTCCTCGGCGACTCCCACCACGCCCACCAGCACCAGCTCAGGGACTTCAGCCTACTCACAGATCCATCTATGGGCAGGCAGTTCCAACATATACACCGTATACTGCGTACGCTCCCGTGAACAACAGAGTTCCGCCTACTCCGTTCTCTAATGGCACCTCCATGAACAGTGGGGGATATTCCGTCATTTACCCAATGTATAGGCACGGTTCCTTTCCATTTCGATATTGAATTGAGTGTAAGATGCAAGGAGCGTTGTGAAGGAAAGCAGGAAATGGTTGCCTCTCGGATATCGAGGTGAAGCATGTACTAGCTCCTAAGTGAATATCAAGCTGAAGGAAGTCCAAGGTCGGTAGTGAAAAGAAGGAGAAGCATTCTGTAAGGTGAAGCCTTTTTCTTTTACCAGGTCAGCAAGTCTAGGCTTTAGACCAGAGTGAGGACAAGTCATGCTTGATGTATCAATATTAGGAAATGAAGCGATTGAACCAATCTTTTTGCAGTAACCATTGCGGTCTAAAGAAGAGAAAGACTGCAGGGCAAGTAAGTACGAGTACTTTTTAGCGGGTTATTGGTGCTACTGGTACCTAGAACTACCCTTAAGCGTGCCTTAAGGTAGTCTATGTAAGCCCCCCAAAAGAGGCGTAGATCAGCCGCTCTCCGTCACCGCTTTCCCCCCCTCAGCATCATCATTTAGAGGGAAAAAGTAATGCCTCTTCCCCAACGGCAGTAGACCCTAGACCCAATTCTTCTCACCTCCAACCCTCTCACTCCCTTTTTTCACTCGTCTTGTATACCCGCCAACAGGTCACCAAAAAGGCTTCAGAAACCATCAAAGCTGTAGACTCGCTAACACCACATAGTGTCCCTCACGAAAACGCCACTCTTCTCGGCTCAAGCCTCTTCACGAGTTACCGTTAACCGGCCTGGCGCGAGCACTCCATAACCTTGTCTGCCTGTCTGCATATGCGACTTCCCCACCTGGCTTCTGTCCACCACACTACTCTGCCACCTTTACCTACACACTGAGTACCTATCGAACTGGCTTCGATAATCCGGCCATCAAATTCTGAATATGATAGAGAAACAGTAGCTTCCTACACAAAAGTATATGAGTACAACGCGCTCTCGCCCGTGTCATCCTCGTGTATTACCGTCTCACCGGTCTTCAACACGACTCTATGGCACCTCATCCTACCATGGTTCCTCTCCCTCAAGAACTTGAACCTGTTCTTACCACACAGTCTGATGCCACTTCGCCGACCATGTCGAAAAGCCAGACAATGCAGAAAGGAGCGTTGCAGCCACTAGAAGGTATCCGCCCGGACGATGTGCTGGGACAGTTCTCCTACGCTCCAGCTACTCAAACTACAGTTGTTACAACTACTACAACAACTACTACCAATTTCCCACCTATCATAATGAAGGCCCCCCAGCACCTGTATGATTTGGACCCAAAGCTGTATCCCTTGGCTTCGTCACCAACACCGACATCTATTAAAAGGCTATGCTTCGATGTGGATGGGACGCCGACTCTGTTCCAGGAAGCAGACGACACGCTTGAAACTCTGGAGAAGGTGTGTGAACCCATTAAGATATACTCTGCGCTAGGTGACAGAATCTTCTAGCTGACAAGTTGTGTTCCTTGCCAGCTTAAGCACCAGCAAAAGGCATTAACAGCCTCCCACGGTGCCCTACGCTCCGTTGCGAAATCCAACCATGCTTTTGAGACGCCCAGACCCGAAGAGTATCTGAGCAGAGAACCAGATGCAGCATCGCATCAACAGTTCTCCAGCGCCGCTTCAGGTAGTAGGCGTAAGCGATCGGCGTCACCGGTATCCATCTCAGAAGCCGTTACGCTGGTTAGTGGGCGAGGCTCTCGTAAAAGAAGATTAGTGTCAGGAGGGACAAAAGGCTCAAGCCTGGGAAACGGTGACTTCCCAACACGGAAAGCATCGCGATCGAGGTTGCAGATTGTTCAGACATCAACGCCAATCACCCCACACGTGAACAGGAGCGACACCGTCCATCAAATACCTCGGGCCTGGCGGTCAGAAGAAATGCAGGAACACGATATGGAGGATCCGGCACCGAGCACTTTCGATGCATCTGCAGCAAACGAAGATGATGCTCAGATTTTAAGCCCTAGGTTAGAAACTACAAGAGGAGTAACATCTCGTGAGGACGATGCTATCAATCATGAGCACGAAATGATTGAGGATTCGGAAGTTCAATTGGCATGGCGAGATCTAGGCATCGGATCCGCCATGACTCCTCGCATGGAAAATGATGAAGACGAGAGATTTCCGCAATTCCGACAGCCAGATCGCCCAAGGCCAAGTATACTCGATACTACTGCTGCACAAGATGTTAGTCTGCCTAGTCCAAGTCTGTCTCCAGTCACTGCGGCGGCGAACATTCAGAGTCGCAGAGGATACTTTGAGCAACCCATGTTGGGACGTTCAAGTACCAATGGCAACTCTCAATCTCTACTTTCTCAGAGTCAGAACAGTACGGGATCAAGCACTTCCGACGAAACCTTGCACAATACCCAAAATGGAGAGACCTCAGAACCGACAGTCAAGGAAGTGGCCTCCACCAACGGTCCACTGTCAACACGATCTTTGTTAAGCCTGCCATCTATGGTCGATACTTTCGAAGCCATGCCGGAGGAGATGAAGAGCTATCTCATGTACCAATTCTTACGCCGTTGCTCAAAGCCAGTACTTCATTTTGTCGCTGACGTGGTTAACCCGGCACTCAAGTGCGATTTTCTTAGGCTTCTCCCAGTCGAGCTTTGTCTGAACGTGATAGGCAACCTCGATGTCAAGACACTTTGTCGTGCAGCTCAAGTATCAAAGAGATGGAGACAGCTCATTGACTCTTCCGAGAAGATATGGAAGCGCCTGTTTGACGTTGATAACTACATTCTACCAGAAGGCGAGCTTCCAAGGGCGGTCCGCGAAGGATGGGGCTGGCAATCCGAATCTCAGACAGGAGACCATGAGAAGGACCTCAGCGCTTTTTCGACGAATCCCTCGGATACAGATTTGTCGGTCTCATCACGCATGTACCGAGGACACTCGGCCACGAGTCCATTTGCAGCCTCACAGAGCGGTTCTGCCACTCCACAGAGCAAAAAGTCAAAGCGAAAAGCAAAGTCAAGGTCGAAACCAACAAGTCGCAAACACCAAAAGAGGATTCATTCCACCTCGATGGATTCAATAGATCTCGAAGACGAAGCTTTTCTGGACTTGGCATCGGCAGATGGTCCATACGCAGCTGCCAATGCGGCTGCTGCCGCCGTGCCATATCCTCGCATCGGGCTACCGAGTCTTAAGAATTTGCATCTGTTCAAGTCAATTTACATGAGGCATCACATTATTCGTAAGACTTGGATGCAAGACGAAGTCACGCCTCGCCACATAGCCTTTAGGGCTCATCAACGCCATGTGGTAACATGCTTACAGTTTGACGCAGACAAAATTCTCACAGGCAGTGATGATTCGAACATCAACGTCTATGATACAAAGACAGGCGCTCTCCGAGCCAGACTCGAAGGACACGAAGGAGGCGTCTGGGCACTGCAATATGAAGGTAATGTCCTTGTTTCTGGTTCTACCGACCGTACTGTCCGAGTGTGGGATATCGAGAAGGGTAAATGCACGCAAGTCTTCCAAGGGCATACATCTACTGTACGGTGCTTGCAGATCTTGATGCCGACGCCCGTCGAAGACAAGAGTCGAGATCAAATGATGCCAAAACAGCCACTCATCATTACCGGTTCTCGAGATTCAAACCTTCGAGTATGGAAACTGCCCAAACCTGGGGATGCTCCACTCTTCCAGACAGGACCAGCACCAGACGAAAACGCCGACTGTAAATACTTCGTCCGTACTCTCGCCGGTCACCATCATTCGGTTCGTGCGATTGCCGCTTACGCTGATACGCTCGTCAGCGGAAGTTATGATTGCAGTGTACGAGTGTGGAAAATATCAACGGGTGAAACCCTCCACCGGTTACAAGGGCATACTCAGAAGGTTTATAGCGTCGTCCTGGACAATAAACGAAAACGCTGCATTAGCGGCTCGATGGATAATCTAGTCAAGGTCTGGTCGCTCGAAACCGGGACCGTGTTGTTTAACCTCGAAGGCCATTCATCTCTGGTTGGCCTTCTGGATTTGCAGCAGGATCGTCTTGTCTCTGCCGCAGCTGACTCAACTTTACGAATATGGGATCCCGAAAATGGCCATTGTAGGAGCACATTGAGTGCACATACTGGCGCAATCACTTGCTTTCAACATGATGGCCAGAAAGTCATTTCTGGGTCAGATCGAACTCTGAAGATGTGGGATGTCGCAACGGGCGACTTTGTCAAAGATCTGTTGACCGATCTTAGCGGAGTATGGCAGGTAAAGTTTAACGAGCGAAGATGCGTCGCTGCGGTCCAGCGCAATAATTTGACCTATATCGAGGTAAGATTTCCGATGGGCATGCGTTTGATAGCTGCTAAGCATCTCATCCAGGTTCTGGACTTTGGCGCCTCTAGGGATGGTGTTCCAGGACACAGGCGAGGCCGCCGTATTGTCGTCAATGTGGATGGGCAAGAAGTTTCTGACCCTCATGACACCTCCGCTGACGCCGACATTATTGCGGAAGACTAATCAACATCATTTTGCATTACCCGTCATCATCTTACAGGACGGCCGCATATCTCACGAGCTCCATTTGTTATGAGTAAAAAGGGGCAGTCGCTCCGCCGATTGATTTTATTTTGTTTCTTCTCTTGAACAGCATAGCTTATGTCTGAGTAAGATACCCGAAACGCTTTACGCAACATCGATACCTTCGAATAGCAGTTCCGCTAGAAGAGCATAGCGACAGCAACCAAAATGAGCGTAGTTTACCATAGCAAGCATAACATAGCTAGAAATTTTCCGAATACTCTTTTCCATTCGCTGTCCCCGTTTGCAGGCATGTCCGCCCCAACTGCTGCAGGTCGACCCACGATCGCTGACTTATCTGCAATAACCTTGGAAGAAGCAGTGTCTTCCAAGAGACTCATTGTTTTATTAGATCTGACGCCAGAATACCTAGTGTTGCTTTCCTTGCTATTGTTGTCTTATATTCTGCGGCTCCATTGATAGTCATTGACGGCTGTTCACAATCAGTGTCACCATCTATTGTTATACAGAATGAACAAGTGTTTATGAAAAACTTGCCCTCTTCTGCGATATCTATACTAACGTCTTTTGTGGCTCCTTCGCTAGAACCCAGAAATACATATACACAGTTTATGCCCTTGGCGAGCTCGCAAGGTACCATCGCTCTATTCTATCTTCCTTCAGCAACAAATTTTCCTCCATCCTCATAGCTAGCTTGCGCTGGCTTGGCCAGCCTCTACCACCCCTTTTTCTGAGAGCGGTTGGATTCTGCCATTCCATCTCGTTGGCCTGACCTCTATTGCCAAGTATTCAAGGTAGTCTGCCTACCTTATACTCCCTACACTTAGCTTTCAGACGATCATCTTTTCCTTCCAGTATTCACTCTTCCAAAACACAACACTTCCAGTTACTGTCGGCTCAAAGCGTTCTCACCTCCACGATCCGGACTCAGCTTATAACAATGTCTAGCCACCAAGGACTGCCCTCACCTCCCGCTTCGTTAGAGTACGGCGGCTCTCTCATCCATACTGTCAATACCGCTCCACTTTCTCTCCTCCTCGGTAGTTTAACTCCTTTGCCCTTCACCTCTCCCTTTCCTCAAGCCCTAAATGATTGGCCTTCCTTACTGACTGATGTATATAGCATCAATGGATCCAGAACCTACAGCCAATCCACACGCCAAACTCGTCATCGTATCCTTCCAGGAATGTCCTGCGCTCCAGACTCCAGCTTGGGATTGGTCACCCACTAGGACTCCAGATCGGGTGCAGGTGAAAGGGAAAGGGTTGGGCTGGCTTGGCGCCAGGGAGTCTGCATTCGATGAGGGAGAGGATCATTCTCAGGAGGGCAATGTCGTTGATGTTTGGATTGACGAAGGCTGCGAGGAGAGCGAGATGTCACCGAGCTCTCAGGGTTATTTTTCACCCGGCTTAGCTGGTCATGTGGGGGCTCTCGTCGCTCAAAAACAGGAGACAATTGTTGTCGAGGACATGATCAAGTGGGACTTAGTTAGAGGCTGCACTTTACCGAGCTTGAAGGAGCTGGGTCTTGACATATATGTCGAGAAGCGAGATTAGAATGGATCTTGGAGTGCGGTCATGTGGAGCACGCGCTATTGATTGAGCATGGTCGTTCCTAATGCAAAAAGTTGATCTGGTCGATTCGTGGAGGAAGATTGCGCCCCCCCTGACAACCGCATGCAAAGGCAGTGGCGCATCTGACAGGCTTTTATCATTAATCTCAGCGGTCAAAAATACACAGATGTTGATCATGCCCATTCGATTGCCCAAAATCTTGGGATTGAAATCTTGAATTTGCTGATTACTAATTGTGAAGGGAACGATGATGCTCCGGTTTCTATGCATTTTTGATTTTAGAACTGCCGAATTTTGCTGATCTGAGAATGGTTGTCAGAGTCCGCTTGACGGACAAATGGGGGACCGGTTGTTTACATTCACTGGCTTGAGGACGTCGAGAGTTGAAGACTGAAGGGATCACACCTAATATACTCGTTGGCGTGCGGAAAATCAGTACTGGTGGTAGGATCCATAGCGGGAATACCGATTGACATTGGGATTCGATTGCTGCAAGACTTGGGGGATTAGAACCGGGACGTTTGCTGGCTTGTAATAATCAGCGTTGGTGAATCGAGTCTGGGTGAACAGTGTCCCCAGTGAAGACACTATCATTTGGTATATTGGCCGACAAGTCTGACGGCAATAGCTTCCTCTTCGCTTCGCCAAGGCCTGTGGCTGCAAGCACTGCCCATCTGATGTTTTTGATACCGAGCTTGTTCCCTTCGAGCTTTGCCTCAGCACTACATGTCAGGATTTCACCGAGAGCCTCCGGGCCATCCCCATTCCCAGGTTGTATCTTACCCCTCAATTCTTGACATGTGCGATTCAATGCTGGAGAATTTTGTTCCATACGAGCTACAGACGGGCGATGTTTTGGAAACAAGACACGGTCAATCTTGGACAGTATAATCTGATGAGATATCGCGTTTTGACGAAACAAGGAAAGAAGTTCTTCATCGGAGCGTTTGAGACCGTGAGAGGCATCAACAAGCAAAAAGGCTCGCCGTAATCTATATCTTGTCAGCTCAGTGTAATTGCTTCCCAAGTCCCATAGCCATTGCGTACTGCTTCCTTCCGACAAGATACTTCATGATCTCCGGTCCCCACTCTTCTCGACTGCCCTTTCCGTAGCCTGGCATGTCTAAGACTGCCAATTTCCCTGGACTGCCAAGCCCATCTTCACCTCCAATCGCAAAGAAGTTCATGGATCTCGTTCTCCCTGGTTTGCTACTCGTATGACATATGCTACGCCCCATCAATGCGTTGAGGAGGCTAGATTTCCCTACGTTGGACCTCCCAAGGAACGCAACCTCAGGTACTGCATTGTCTTTCACCGTCCGGAATGTCGTAGTAGAAAAGAGTAGCTTTGGGGGCGCTGCGTTAAAGAACTTTTCAGCCTGCCGAAGCTGGGTAGCTGTCGGCGGTGCTGTATCCCAGTAGTACGCAAGGTCGCGATTGAGGCGTTCGGCGGTGCCATTAGGAGAAGGAGCCGTGGACGCAGAGCGTAACCTCAGATACTTTAAGAGCCGAGATCCATTTTGGTAGTACAGTCGAGTCCTCCAACAGGCTCTTAATGACATAGAATCAAGTGCAATTGGACTTGCACCGGGAATAGAGAGATGTACTGCAATTTTGCACTCAGTATTATCAAAATCTGCCGGGTCCACCAAATACGTACCTGAATACTGTACGTAGTCTTTAGGGCTGAGCTAGCGAGGCTGTTGGACAAGGCAACTCTCTCTCTTCTAGAGCTTTCCACTGCTCTGATTCTCTTGCTGCGCAGATACTCTTCGTTCTTTTCAAAGCAGTCAAACAAGCATCACCAGCTCAAATCCTATCTTTTACCTATTGTCTCTTGGTAAGTACCACTCACATTTTTCCGCTTATTTTACGTTGCCCCCAATAAAAGATGATATCTTTAGCTGGCACCAGTCATAGAAGACTTGTACTCTTTTTCTGCTGATTAGCTTTGTCGGAGCTCAAATCTCCTTTTATCTGATATTCTGCGATTTCGTTTGTTTCAGCTTCAAGAACTTGTCTAGCATTTGTAGCTGATCGCACCCCCTAGGTTTCCATACCTGCTCCAGCCGAACGTTGCCCAGCATGGTCCTCCACAACCCGAACAATTGGCATTGGGTCAACAAAGACGTTAGAGAGTGGGCTCGAGAGTATCTCGAAAAGTCTGTCGTCGGGACATCCGCTGAACAGGGTGATGTCTCCGCGACTGTTTCAAAGATATTGAGCATGGATGGAGATGTGGATGTTAGCCAGCGCAAGGGCAAAGTGATCACACTGTTCGATGTGAAACTACAAATGGAGTACGAAGGTAAACGCGCTTTTCACCAGTGACTGGGGCATTTGTTGACACTTTGCAGGCTCGGCCAAGGATGAAGAGGATGTCAGTGGAACCATCACAGTCCCAGAGGTAGCACATGATACAGAGGAAGATGAGTACGTCGTATGTTCCCTACTTTTTACCCTGGAGCTAGCTTCGTTCTCGAAGCTGACTGAATTGATCTTTTCAGTTTGAAATAGACATCTATTCAGACTCTTCCTCCAAACAGCCTGTTAAGGATTTGGTTCGCTCCAAGATAGTTCCTCAACTTCGTCAAAGGCTGTCTCAACTTGGTCCCGCGCTCATCGCTGAACACGGCAAAGATCTTCAGCATGCTACTGGTGCCTCCCCTTCCCTGCAGCCGACGACCATCACCACCTCCACTGCCTCCCAAGCAAACGCCAAGCCTGGCACCACCAAATCTGCTCCCAAAACAGCCACAGCCACAGCCAATACAGCTGGTCATCCGTCTGTGAATACTACGTCGTTGACGTCAAATGAAGAATTCCGTACCACAGCTTCCGAACTCTACAAAACATTTACCGACCCAGCCCGTATCGCCGCTTTCACACGTGCTCCTCCAAAGCTATTTGAAGGCGCCCACAAAGGTGGCAAGTTCGAACTATTCGGGGGAAACGTGTCTGGTGAATATCTATCTCTTGAGGAGCCTACAAAGATTGTCCAGAAATGGCGATTAGGGCAGTGGGTGGAGGGACATTATTCGTCATTGACAATCGGATTCGATCAGAATGATTCAGATGCCGTGACTGTGATGAGGGTGCAATGGGATGGGGTGCCTGTGGGACAGGAAGAGGTTACAAGACGAAATTGGGGGGAATACTATGTGAGGAGCATCAAGACTACATTCGGGTAAGTTGCGTTACAAGTGCCCTTTTGACTGTATAGAAGCTGATTTTCGTGTATAAAGGTTTGGCACTGTCCTCTGAGGAATGACGGTCAAACATGATCCAATATCATTGAGCACTCAAGAATCATATTGCAATTCAAAGGGGACTTGAAAAGTGGAAGATACCTTCATCTTATGATAGAACGATTAGATGATAGACAGTATACAAGTCATGAGTTCTAGATGCTAGTATTGTCGTAACGATTCGTGTTCTTGACTAAGTCCTCTTATTGGCGTCCTGGCATCCTCGTCCTTTGAAATTACGGCATAGTGCCTCTGTCTGCCGGTTTTCTGAGGGGAAGAGTCCCTAAATGCTACGACTCGTCGTTGGTTCGCTGCGCTCCCATCATCGTTCAGAAGGAAAACGCCAGGTGTAAGGTCAGTGCGCCTATAGTCATGAACCACAATAGTGCTCGGTGTGACTTTTCGACGGCCTAATTATCGTATGTTGGCTATCAGCGCTTCAATGCGCTGTTGAACACCGCCTCAGGGTGCAAGCAAGCTGAGAAAGAACTCCTTAACGCTATGGCTCACACATAGCAAGCCGAATCCCAGCTGTGGCGTCCAAAGGACTCGATGGCTAATATACCAGGCAGTTCGGTCAGCCTTTCAGCTTTCCGCGACCAGTGGCGCCGATTATCATGGCCTCTGCTGGAGGTCAAAGATCGGTTGAAAATTCAAGATGCAAAAGGCTTTCCGTAGCAACAGGATTGGCCGCGGCATGACGTCGACAATCTAGCTTATACTCTGTAAAGGGGCAAGAGAGTTGAGAAAGGGAGACGACGTTCATCATATGAAGTACTGGCTTACTAACAGCGCCTAGACCTAGTTGAAGAATCAATTCCGTGGTAACTCAGTAAGCTTGAAACGGCCAGCAGAATCAATTTGCGAACGGCGCCTAAGCAGCCAAGCGTCCTAGCAACAAGATTGCCCTCGTGAAATTGTAGCTATGTATAGCTGTTTGAAAGCAGAATGCATTGGTCAAACATGAGGTGTTGGAGAGCCAGAAGCTTACAAGGACGGACGAGCAGCTCCTGGCCAGGTAGGTATAGGACCGTCGTGGCCAGCGTTCTTCACGGGCAGAGAATCCTGCAGGTTAATGCATCTCAGCCAGCCGCCCACGCCGTCTTTGTGGTGATGATGCAGCCAGCTTAGAAGTCTTGTATCAAATTTGCAGAATCTAGGGCCATCTGTTGGCGCGCATCGTAGTGCTCTGACCTCGGGCTTCATCTAGAGAAGAGAGCGGTCAGCAAATAATGGAAGACGGATCAAGCTGTTGGAGAGTCTTTTGCATCGGCTGTTAATCATCGAGGGGCGGAGGACTATTCCTGAAGGGATTGAAGATCGGCGTCGTTTGTGCGTCGTCCAAAGGGGCTCAGTTAAATGACCGATGATAATAATAAGAAGGGCAAAGCGAGGGAGTCGGCAAATATGATTATTGTTTGCGTGTGTGCTTGTAGACAAAGGAGCCGCGTATCGGTGCATCCCGGAGCGTGGGAGCAGTTCGTCTCGGAAGACATGGATAAGGTATGGAAGAGGCAAGAAGATGCCGCATCGAATATCCTTGTGGAGGAAAGTCGAAGAAGTTCCTTGACCATTCACAGATTGTTTGCCGAGGTATATAGAAGGCCAAGCCGAATGAATCCCCTTAATGGGCGGAGATACAAACATCAGATTGGCAGAGCGCCACAGTTGGAGGGGCTCTTCTCCGCAGCAAACCCAGCCACACTACGAAGTACCTTTTCCTCAGCCTCAATTGTTCGGAGGTGCACTTGTCCAATCAAACGGTTTGGTCTGGATCGTCGACGCTTTGAAATCTAGACCTAAGTGCTACCTACCATCTTCAGCCAGGTCTAACCGGACATTCAGCAAACATGAGCCACTGGCAATACACCCATTTACACCAACCTCGGACGCCAGCAAAATTCAAAATGGTTGATTTGCACAATGAAGCCTGCAGCATATGCCTGCTCGGCCCTATTCTCGCCCGGCTACTGGCGGAAGCCAAATGGCGGAAAGGGGGCTCAAGAATTGTCGATGAAAATAAGGTAAAAAATGATCACAAGGCCCGTCGAATGGAAAAATGAAAAAGATGCTCGACCACTGGATCTACTCAGCTGCCTGCTCCAGATCATCGCCGGCAGCTCAGCCGGCAGCCATTACCATCTTGGAAACAAATGTTTAATGTCTTTTCCTTCCTCACGGGCCATTCACTACCAAGTACCTTTGCGCACATGGCAAAACCATGGGACACGAGGTCTAGAGTATAAGGTCATGGATCCTTTCTTTTCCTTCATTCCATTTGACAGCTTTCTCTTTGGACAGCTTTCATCCATCGATAAATAGATATCAATAGACCTTTCATATCATATTGATATTTACTCACACCTTTAATCTACTGGCTCGTCTCTTTAACGCTTTTCCGCGTTCTCGGGTCGACCACCTCCTTACACGGATACGCGTCGAGCAGTTCGACAGGAGTTGACCTTGTTAGTCGGGCCAGTCAAGCCTCATCTTCACACTCGCCCTGCAGGACCCGCTTTTGATCTACTTCAGGAAGATTTGACCGCCCTACCAACTCTGCATCTTGGCTTCAGGTTCGACTTGACGTTTCAAGAGAGTTGAAGAAGGAGAAGAAGAAGATTGGGTGAAACAAGAACCAAGGGGCTTGAGAAAGTCATAACGACGCACAAACCAGTGGCCCAAGCCTATTGCCTTTTTTTTCTTCTCTCTTTACTATTTTAAAAGGTATGTGGAGAATTGCATGTCTGATTGGCTTGTCTCTAAGGCCGCGCGCTAAGTGAAGCAGAAGCGAAGAACAAGGGAGTGCGGGTATCCAATCAACCCCTCGTTTCAAGTGCTACCTGTACAAGGCCACACACTCGGTTCAATCTTTCATCTGTGTCCACCTTCAACCCAGACAATTCCTTCAAAATTCCTCCCCCCACCGAGCCACCCGCCGGGAAGGGAAGGGGGAAAATAGACCAGGTCCACTGATTCCATTCTTATCAATACCTCGTTCATTTCTCAACCACTTGAATCTTCATCTCATTTTTAACCTCATACAACAGCGGGGCACTACGCATAGGGGCCCCCCGTCTTTGCTTCATCTTCACGCCAAGGGCGATCCTCACCGTTGCACATTGATAAAGAAGCTGCCCCTTCGCTCTGCCTTCTGTTTTTCTCCGGAACATCGACAACTCAACCCTCAATCATTTACATTCATTGGCCGCTTCATCATTCTCTTCTGCACGTCCTTCTCACCACTTCGCCGCCGTATCACCCTCAACTGGTTTTGAGGTTCGCATTGATTCGTGGAAAGACGTTGGACACGACTTACAAATTTATACTTCCTCGACAGCCCACCGGCCAGCCCTCCCAACTGTCTCTCCTCCCAGCCAGTCTTGTTCGCCAGACTTCCTCGATTTGCGTTACCAACTTGCACTAAGATCTTTTGGCCCCCGACTATCACCAGGCACCGCCCGAGGCTCCGATGCAGTAGTGCAAAACCAATCTAAACCCAACTTTCCCACACGATCCAGGCGGAGAGCCCCCACTGAAGCCCCTCCAACTGCTTCACTCCTCCAATTTGCTCAACTGTACTCAAACAACAATCACAATCTTTTACGCTTTACGAGCTCGACGCTCTGAGCACACGGGACGACCAGCTCGGATTTATAAGACCGTCTTTCCGCAGGCCGGAAAATAATCCTCCACTCTTTCAGCACACGGATAATCTGCTCTATCGAGAAGAGGCACACTCTTCTCCAATCATCCGGCTTATAACACCGGTAACCCACGACCTTACCAATTCTCTGTTGCTCCGTTCGGCACTTCCGTAGCCTCCAAACGATAATCCTTCATCCACCTTCGATAATCTACACTAGTCCTTCTTCGGATCCAGCCGACCCCAGATCAGCCCATCCACAACATCTGCCTAGGGTCCATCTGGCATACTCGCCAACACTCCCCCAGCCTTTTACGAAGTCACGCTTTATATTGGTGTTGTCCTTGAGACAAATCTCCACTACAGCTACCGCTCTCTCTATCAAACCCCTAAGAAACTTCATCCTCACTACCATGGCGGCTTTCACAACCCCGCTGAATCAAATTGCCCTGGATCATTTTGTAATGATGCCAGTTACGTCTGACATGGTTTCCTATTTGGCACAGAAGGCGACTTCGGTCATCCGTTGCGAGCATCGGCGTCCTCAGATCGACAAGACGCTTCCTCCCACTCCACCTGCAACACCACCTCACGATGCAGTACCACCATCACCATTGCAACCTCCGCTTCCGTCCTTGGAAGCATTTATTCAGTCTCTGGTGGACAGATCCCGTGTTCAAGTCCCCACCCTCATGAGCTCCCTGGTCTACCTCTCAAGATTACAGCAACGGTTACCTCCAGTCGCCAAAGGGATGCGTTGCACAGTCCACCGCATTTTCCTCGCCTCTCTCATCCTGGCGGCCAAGAACTTGAATGACAGCTCCCCTAAGAATAAACACTGGGCTCGGTATTCGTCGGTGAAAGGCTACGAGGGTTTCGGTTTCTCTATCACCGAAGTTAACCTTATGGAAAAGCAACTTCTCTTCCTCCTCGACTGGGATCTGCGAATAACCAACGAGGATCTCTTCACCCACTTTGAGCCCTTCCTCGCTCCCATACGTCTTCAGCAGGAACAAGCCGAGCTCAAGCGCAGAAAATATACCCGGGAGCACGAGTTGCTCCAGCAACAACGAACGTACTACAGCAAACCCCAACCAGCCCGTCCCTACGCTTCAACAACAGCTCTCCCCACGCCTCCACCCTCAGTGGGCGTGTACGCTTCCCCATGCGCTTACAGCGCATCATCCTACATCTCCGATCTCGAGCGCTTCTCCTCAACATCGACTACGTCGATCTCTCAGTCGTCCTCTGACCTTCCAGCCCGCAAACCGCACCGCCCAGTCCGTCAAGCTCGCTCCATCTCTCCACCTGCGGCGGACAATGTCCCTGGCCTCAGTCGACCTGGCACGTCTACGGATAGCTACAGCGTCTCTTCCCGCTCCGTCTCCTCATCCCCGCCGTCAACCACACAGGGCACGCCTGCTTCCACCATGTCTTCGTACGGAGATGACAGCTACGTGCCAATCATTGGCAAGGACGATGGCTATGGTGGAGAGTACAAGCTCAGGCCGATGCTGGGGAACCATCAGCTGAGTGGCTGCGGCGTGGAGGAAAAGCCTGCCAAGAAGATGCGAACGGGCATGATGGGCGGAAACATCATCTCACGGTTTTTGAACTCGACCCAACCGTACCGAGTCCGGGTTTGAGAAAGGAGCGCCGTCTTGACCGTTGCAGACCTTGCACCTCGTCACAATATCTACATCACTATCATGAGCTCTATACCCTCATCTGTACTGTTTTCCCAGTCGAGCGTTTTTTTAGCAAGCGGCATTACGACGGTGTTTCTATCTACAGGATAATGTAACTGGGCATCTTGGGTGCGTGCATGGATAATGGGAGTTTGTTAAGGACACGATATACCGGTGGCTTTGGATCGAATATGGTGAGATGCCATGGAAGAGGCATGTGCTTGATCTAAGTAGCTAGATGCTTAGCTCAATAAATGATAATTCAACAGTCACATCTGGGACATTCTGTGTGCAAGTGATATTGCTTCTCATCTTCAATTGTCCGTGTGCGAATGCCATTGATAGCAGCGCAGGTAGGTCGTGTGACGGAGAATCTGACAGTCGGAGGGAATGACCGTATTGGCCTAAGGCCATCACACGACTCGCGGATGCCGGATCGACCCTGAATGGAGCCTTTGGACCTTGGTCTGACAGAAGTGAATGTTTCTACAAATTCAATATCTTTGGCATTTCCCATGCTGAAGCTGATGCGTTCCTACATTCAGCACGGTGCTCATCTTAATCTATCAATGCCTGTACCATCACCTTCCAATCTCCCATACACATGTAGCAAACTTGACCCGTCCAGTCAAGGAATCGTCCCTCGTCCGCGTCGCTTACTTCTTCTATCCGCTCCGAAAGTTCGAGCCCATTCCTTCCACTGGCTGGCAGGCAACTGCTCGACCAAATAGTAAGCATGATGTCACGGCAGAGAGGCTTCGCGTAACAGGGAAATTGTAGGAATCATGTCAGATCTAATGCCCGGTCATGGGCAATCTCATCAATGCTAGAGTATAGCTATGCCGACCGTCGTGAGATTGTAATCATTTGATCATCATTTCAAGAGTGCTATGGATCGATTGGCAGTCTAGCGATGTAGGGAAACGTACCATACCATCAGGACAATGGACTTATTCACAGCTCAGTAGGCCAAAAAAGAGGAGCAGCGAACCTTCGTCCAGATGTCAGTATCTGGGGTAGGCCATGGTAAGATTGCCAGATAGTGGTCGCGAAAAGCAAATCAGTACGAACAGTCTCTTCTTTGATAGCGGTCAAGCTAGCTTGGACATATGCTTGTCTTTCGAATGTTTGGGATCATCATGTAAGAAGATTGAACGCATCGGGAAGGAATTCCGGCAACGACGTACCGCTTGCAGAGCGGAGACGCTCGACCAGGCATCAAATGCATTTATGCGACAATAATGTAGATCTGTGAGCTTGAAGCGTTGTTAGCAAACTCACCAAAGAATAAGCACAGAACATAAAATAGTGTGGCTTCGTCAGATATGCATGAATGGAATATGTAAAGAGTGTGTCTACATCGGAAACCCGAATCAGACTCGTCATCTAGGTGATCATCACGGAAGAATCGAGGTACTCGAATAAGACCAACAAACCTTACTCATCCTGGTCAAAGAGAATAATCTGCTGAGTCTCCCGCCATTCTGTGTACCGAGGGTGTGGGCTGCCAATCTTTGTATGTACACAGCGCTTGGGTGGAGGAAGGAGGTGGGCACAGAGACGAGATCCTAGCGTTTAGGGTCCACCGAAGTTAAGGACGATAAGCAGACTGTACTCCCGAATTAGCGCCGCTGCCTCGACAATCTTCAAGGAGTCTACGGAAACAGGCAAGCGGTATTCAGTGGGCGAGGTTTTCTAGGCCTGCCACAGAAAAGACATGTCTTCTCATTGACTTTGTCGGAGCCCAGTGCCATTCATCATAGGATCCGTGCCAGAAGAGAGGGTGGAGACCGAGCGGAAGGTTCGCTTACCGCGGAGGTCCTTCTTCATAGCCAGACGTATCTTTTTTCACAAAGGCGGGTAACCATTTCCTTGAGCTGCCAATGGCCATTTTCCGACCAGCAGACATACGGCTCAACTAATCTCCTGCGATATCGGCCGGTCAGTCCAAAATTCAAGCCCCTGGTGAAGACGGCAAAATGTATGATTGTAGGAGAGCTCAGTCTAAGCCATTTGTTGTCGTCAAAGACCTCGAGGATCTCAGTCGGTAATTTCCAGCGTACAAAGTACGAATGATCATCGTCGCTCAGATGTGAAAAGGGAGGGAGGTGTGCTGCTGGGAGGACGTTTTTCGAAGAGCGTACCGTATTCCCAATTTAGCCCTCAAAAATCTATGTCACTGTCAGATTGAGACTTGGCGTTTAATTCCCGGAAGTATGAAGCGTAGGCCGTGCCATTGATCAGACTGACGTGTGCAATGAAAGTTTCATGCCCCGAAGGGTCAAAGACTCTAGTTTTGCGGTTTGAACAAATCATCAGGTCAAGAAGGGGCTTCACGAGGGAAGGGAAAGGATGATACAGAACTTGAGGACTTACAACCACGATCACATACTGAACTGAGTATCTGACAGCGTGTGCTCGGTGCTGGCTTTGCAAGGTTGTGGTTCTCTTAATCTATGTCTGGGTGAAATTGATGCCGAATTCTTATCCCATTCCGAAGTTGATCACTAGGTTCTTTACCAGGGCACGAAGGATAGGGCGCCTGCAGCGGTCTTGTTGCGGACCTTGATTCGTTCTGGCCAGAAGCGCTTAGAGTTGACGACTCTTTTGGTGGTGCAGAGGTAGTATAAGGCGATAATGAAGGTGATGAGGCCGACGCATATGTATGAGACAGTGAGGTTTCTGTCTTTGCCTTCTTTACCCAATTGATAAGCGCCGCTTCCTCCGGCCACAAGTCTAAGAATCCTTGATACAATCTTGAGAGCAGGCCATGGGCCGCCTTCCTGTACTTTAGTCTTATTAACTTGGTCTGAAAAAGGTATCAAGATTGACTTACGTATCTATATCGTCCGTCTTGTAGTATCCGATAAATAACCTCCCCTTCCAACCCCAAAGTTCCAATAAGAGTCTCTCTGCTTAACATATAAAGGCCATAGCCCGTTACATGGATCTTTGCGGCCAATGCTTCGGCTGCTCCGTTCGCTTCGCTTTCATCCAAGCCGAGTCTGTTAATCAGGAAAACTTGAATAAGAAATTGTTGGACCTGAGCGGGGGTAGATTCTGGTTGAGGGGCGTTGGATATTGTAATGAGCTTCCTGGCCGTTGTACGGATTGTGATGTCAGAGCCGAATTGAATGAATGTCCCATAGAGCTCGTGGAGCTTTGTGTAGGAGTACTGGGCTGCTCCATTAGTAGTAACAGGGACGCATAAATTGTCAAGGCTTTTGCAGAAATTTCGCCTTCCAAGAAGATATCACGTGATCTTGCTTGGCTCTTGAAGTCGAACAATTCGCTCGTATAACAACAAAGCACGTACTACCTTACCCAGACCCGATAGATACACTTTCCTCATCTGAGCATCTATGGTCGCAAACCAAAGATGTTCTTATTCCTCCAGAATGAATGAAGAGTTGGCTGGAATCGGATGCTCGCGCTCTGTGCGCGGAAACATGGCCGAGGCAGTGGAGGGGCTTTGTGGCGGGGCAGAGAAAGTCGAGGGAAAGCATGAGTTATATTTCATGCGAAAAAACCATCATATCCGCCCAAATGTCCCGCTTCTATCCTTGGGTCCGGCTTTCCTTATACGAGGGGCTGTCTAGTTGGTACAGGGGGCTTTCAGCGACGTTGTGATTGTGGACACCATATCACCCTGCATATGTGACACCGCCTTCCTTCCAAGCCATATCTACCCCATACCCCAATATACAGACATTCATCTTCAACACACAATTCCAGAAATGTCTCAAGACAACGGCGAGGTGGCTCCTGTAGCCCAAGAGAAGGTCAATACTGACATTGTCACCCTTACTCGCTTTCTCACCGAAGAGCAATCCAAGCATAAGGAGGCCACAGGGGACTTCACGTACGTTTTTTAACCCCCTCCCATGAGCATCTATCCTCCAATACGTGCTAACTCTTCGCCTCTAAGCCTACTATGCCATGCTCTACAATTTTCCTTCAAATCCATTGCCTACTACATCCGCAGAGCCAGTCTCATAAATCTCAGCGGTCTTGCCGGTTCATCCAACAGCACAGGTGACGATCAAAAGAAACTCGATGTCATTGGCAATGATATCTTTGTGGCCGCCATGCGAACCTCTGGCAAATGTCGGCTCCTGGTTTCCGAGGAGGAAGAAAATTGTCTTGTCTTCGATGAGAACCCAAAGGCGCGGTATGCCGTGGTCTGCGACCCTATAGACGGTTCAAGCAATTTGGATGCAGGCGTCAGTGTGGGAACCATTTTCGGAATACTCAGGCTACCAGAAGGGAGTCAAGGTAAACAAGAAGAGATACTTCTCCCCGGATCGGAATTGGTAGCGAGCGGATTCACCATGTACGGTGCGAGTGCTCAACTGGTTATTACTATGAAAGGGGGCAGCGTCAATGGCTTTACCATGGACAATGCTTTGGGCGAGTTCATCCTGACCCACCCTAACATGAGATTGCCCAAGTCTCGTGCGATATACAGCGTCAATGAGGGGAACAGCCTCTATTGGGAGGAAGAGGTCAAAGAGTACTTCAACACTTTGAAGTATCCCATTGAAAGGTCCGGAAAGCCGTACAGCGCTCGTTATATCGGCAGTATGGTGGCAGACGCCTACCGGACCTTGTTGTACGGAGGAATCTTTGCGTATCCAGCGGACAAGAAGAGCCCCAAGGGGAAGCTGAGGATTTTGTATGAATGCGCGCCTATGGCTATGGTCTTCGAGAATGGTACGTTTCAGGTTCTTATTGATCACTAACTTGTGTGCTGATATGATCAAAAATAGCTGGAGGTCAAGCGGTCAATAGCCGTATGGAACGTATGCTTACTGTTGTTCCCGAGCATATCCATGATCGATCTGGTATTTTCATGGGCAGCTATGACGAAGTACAGAAAGTGATTGACGTGCACAAGAAACACAAGCATTGACAGGAATAGCAATAAGCTTCGGTTAATAGGTTTTGTTCATAATGTCATGTCAAACAGTAGTCAACGACCCCCATTTAGCCCTGAGCAAAGTACCCCAAAAGCTGCATCTCCGCCGCCACTCCCGACGCAAAAGAACTAATACGAGAGAGAGACAAGATTCTTAGCAGTAGCACTGGTCTTCGGCTTCAAGCATAGATTGTGCGTAACAATGTCAGATCTTTTATTCCAAGTCTTCAGGTTCCGCTGAACATTGTCGCAATACTATAAAGCAGCTTGCTCGCAACTCAAGGAGGCAGCCACTCGCGCGACCATGGCCAACAACCTACTCCTCTCCCAATGTCACTGTCCTCCGGCAGTGAAGTGCGACTAGGTATTCGTACACATAATCCCTCAGAACGTTTAAACCATCTCGATATTACCCCCTCAGCTTATTGCGTTCCATTAGTATATATTGCCTCGAAATATCAATCCTCTGACTCATTCCCCTTGTGTTTCCATATATAAGGGGTATATATACCGACCTGCTTCACTTTTCCTTGCAGCCAGATCGAGATAAAGCGAGATACCAGCACCAGCACAAGTCGCAACTTGTTTTCAGTCCAATACTTAAGGCACTCCACTCAATAGTGTCACCCTTCAATGGCAATTACCATTAAGTCTCGCTCGCGTATCCTTCCAGACCCTCATGTACCTTCTTCACATCCTAAATTTGAAGCTCTGTCTATCGTAGATGCAATTGTCTTGCACTTTGCGAAAAGCGCCTGCATCTGGTTGTACGATGAATCACTTGACACTGATCGACTGATATCTAGCCTACGCAAGACTCTCGGTGCCTATCCTCAATGGGCGGGCCAGCTGCGCTTCGCTGAGTATAATCCCGATGCTGGACACGTCCATCGCCAAGGGCGGTTGGAGCTTTCCTATGGGTCTTTGTCTGATCCGGGCGTTGAATGCATCCTTGCTGAAGCTGACTTCTCTATCTCGACCATACTCCCTCCAGATGAAACTGCAGGACACTGGGACGCTACGGATGTCGATTACGGAAGATTTCTGGACATGGAAACTGAATTCGCCCTCCACGACTCGAAAGAATACCATAGTCTACCATCCATGAAGGTCCAGCTCACAACCTTCAAAGACGGAGGTATATCTGTCGCTGTCGGTATAGTCCACTCTCTCGCAGACGCTGCTGCTCTCCTCACCTTCATGAAAGACTGGGCCGCTACGAACCTTGCCCTGTCATCTTCAAGACCTGTCCCGAAGCTACAGCGTCTCTTCAATCCCTCCCTCATCGACGCGTCCGCGGCCGGCAACATCAACGCCAAAAGCCCCGAACCTTCCATCCTCGAGGCCGCCGCCCAACTCCCCGTGCACCGTTTCGACTACTGGGCTTCTGCCAGCCCAGCGACCCCCAGTTGGGCTCTCGGGTCCGCCAAAATCCCACCGGAGCTCGCATCCCAATCTCAAGGCATCAAGCTCGGCAAACCCGTACCGTACCATACCTGGGATGCCACAGCCCCCTGCTCGCACACGACCTTCTTCTTCTCGGCCGCCGAGACGCACGCCATCTACCTCGACGCCGCTGCCAAAACGCAAGCGCGGATATCGCATCAAGATGCCGTGCTAGCCCACCTGTGGGCCGCTCTGATTCGCGCCCGCGGTCTGAAAGAAGGCGAGGAGCATTTCATCGACATCAGCATCGACGGGCGGCGGCGCCTGCAGAAGCCCTTGCCGCCTTCGTTCATCGGCTCACCAATCTTCAACGCTGGTGTCGCCACCAAAGTCCGAGCCAGCACTTCCCCCGCGAGCAATGCGAAAGACGTAGCGGCCAAAGCGGCCGCGATTCGCAACACTGTCGCGCGGTTTGACGGGGAAGCTGTGGCGGCGCTGTTGCATGAGATGTGTTTTGAGCTGGGGGGGCAGAGGCGGTGGAACTGCTTCTTGGGAGATTATCATACTATTGTCACGAGTTGGGTTGGTATAGGGGTGGGGGAGGTGGTGTTTGAGGAGGGGAAGAAGGCGAGGTGGGCGGAGGCGTTGATGCCGCCCTGTGATGGGGTTGTGATTGTTGGTGAGGGTGGCAGCAGAGGAAATAATGATGATGATGATGATGGAAAGAAAGTAACTGACATCAAGAAAGAATGGTGGAGTAAGGGAGTATGTCTTAACGTATATCTCCGGAGCGATGTAATGAGGAGGTTGATGGAGGATAAGAGACTTAGAGTATTTGCAGAGAAGAAGTGACAGAGGACGCTCTCCTCGGTTCTTAGACAAAGGCACGAAATAGGAGATACTGTTTAAAGCTAGCACAGATCGAAGTACATGACATCCAACCAACCTCAGTCCTCACACGGCAAAAGATCTGCTGCCCCTCCATGGTCTCGTATAAAACGAGCGCCATGATGGGGCCGCCTAGCATCAACATACTTTCTCACAACATGGCCCACACGCTGACAAAAGAAAGAAAGCACCAAGAACGCTGCGAGAGAAAATACGACATGAGCCAAACTCCGCTACGAGACCCGCCTGCGCTAAAGCTACGAGAGCAAGAATGGCAGATCTAAGCAGCATGTTAAAAACGGTTGGAAGATATGCGTTGCTTTTGGAAGGAAGATGCGGTAAGATAAAGGCTTATTGCGAGGAAGATGGTTTGAAGTAAGAGGTGGATATGTGTGTAGATGGTAAAACGTGGAGCTAGCGGGAAATCGTGAAAGTGTGCAGGAGCAAAGTATTAAGTGGGACGACCGAGCGGAGGGTGAAGAAGAAGGACTGAAGGGTGCAAAGATTGAAGAAGGGGGTAGGTAAAGATAAATAAGAAAGGAGGCAAAGATTCGAAAAGAGGGCAGGCAAAGATGAATAAGAAAAGGAGGCAAAGATCAGACGAGAGGGCAGGCAAGGATGGATAAGGAGAGGAGGCAAAGATCAGAGAAGGAGGCAGATAGAGATGTATGAGAAAAAGAGGCAAAGATCAGGGAACAGGGTAGGCAAAGATCAACAAGAAGGGAGGCAAAGATTGGAGAAGCAGGCAAGCAAAGATGGATGAGCAAAGGGACAAAGATCAAAGAGGAGAGTACTTGGCTAAAGACAGATGAGAAAAAGAGGCGAAGATGGAAGCAGAGGCTATACAGAGACGGAGAAGCGGTTGGTGCAGAGCAGTGATGAAGGAAAAATTGGGAAGTGGTACTAGGGATAGAAAGAAATTTGAGGAATCTGGCGGTTTATGTAGACACTGCGAGCTGCCAAGACTGAAAAATGGAATATAATTGAGTCGAAGCGATGCAATGAAACGAGCAGGTTTGAGAGGGACAAGGGACCACCGAGTTAAGTGAAGACAAGACACGCGGTAAGTGATGTCGAAAGCCTCAAATGATGGGCATCGATGGACAGCCTTCATGTAGCAAATACTAAGTCGGGCTCGAGAAGCGTCAAGCCTCTTGCCTGGGACGTCCTAGAATTTTGGTCGTGAACGATAAATCTGATAAGACGGTAACCGCGCAGTGCTGCAGGTTCATATGCCTCCACCAGAGCCTACTTCCTGGTCATTGGCCCAGAATGTTATATGATCATCTGACCGAATGCTGTCCCCAAATTGTTGCGCAATGGAGGGTTGTAGCTTTTTGCTGTTGCAACACTCGGTTATAGCTTTTGTAACCTCGAATTCGAATGATGCTGTGCAGTCTCATCGTCGTATGACTCTTTCCAATTCTGATCTCCGCGTCATGGTGACTACCCATTCCACATCTTACTTTCCCTTGCACTCTGAAGCCCAATGATGTCGTATATAGACAAGGATTTTCTGCCTTCGGCCATCCAGTCAAGTGAGGCTTTGCCAGGCTTTGGGAGCTCAGCGTTCTTTCTCGTGGACCTTCAGCGTCTGTCGAACTTTGTTAATATGACTTTAGATGCAGCGATTGACGGTTGGATCGTCACCTGAACTTGGCCAACCTACACTCACACCCCCATCATGACATATTCAATGTGAGCGAAGCCCCATCAATCTTTCTTCCCAGCCCGCCAATCCTCAGGCAAGTCCATCCCCACCCTCCTTGCCGTCAGGCGGACCTTCTCCTCCTCATCCATGGACATTCCTGGGTTATATCTCTCCAATAACGTAGCGTACATCCTCTGTGCCTTTGCATACTGGATATATTGTTCAGCTTCGTCGACTTGCAATGGGGCGGACTTGGACGAAATGGTGTTGCGGATGCGTTGCTTAATTGGGGAGGGAGTGGAAAGCGGTCGGTGGGGGAGTTCGCGGAGGAGAGAGCGGTAAAGAGAGCGGAGGTTGGAGGGCGATGCTGCCATTGCCTGATGAAAAATTTACTGGGTGAAAGTTCAAGTGGCCCTCGGACGCTGTTACACTGGGGATGGCAAATTTGGGGGATAGCGGTCAGCCCTACGGGACACGTCATCTCGCAGGCATTTTTCTAGCTACTGGATCTATTGTGTGGTCGTTGCGCAGAGAACACATGTTAGTAGCTCGCGACCATGGTGGATGGGGTACGAAGAAGGTTAAAGGACAGATATGTCACTAAAAAGACTCCTGTTGGAGTCAGAACACCAGATCACCTCCTCGTCAGCTCCCCTTCGTCAGACGAAGACTTCTTTGATTTTCCTTATAACGCTGGGACTGAGCCCAGCTCCTATTCCACTTGGCAGGTTTTTTCTAATGGAACTAGCTCATCTGATCCTTCATCCAAAAGATAGGACCTTGGACTGGACGTATTGGCTGAAAAACAACCCACGTTCTGCTCCGTTTTGGGCCTGCCTTGCTGGATGTTGCTTCTGATCTGATACGGGGCCCGGTATTACTCCCTGCCTTCATATCTGCAGGCATTTCGCTCCCATTCGGACCGCAGCTTTTCCAGCTCCTTCCCTCCACTCTTGCGAAGGATGGTGGACTGGTGATCGGACCTCGATTTTCAGTCGTTGGTATGATACATCTAGCACGAACAATCGCAGGGGTCTCGTGGTTGGGCCACCACACCCGCTTTCGACTCAACGCTGAGCTGTTTTACGAGGCCAACGGTAAGTCGGAATGGGGAACCAGGATGTCGGCTTTGTCGACCCTGTTTCCGCATGGAACTTGTCGGAAACGCAAAGGGACATTGGGCCTCAGCCTCTGCTTCATCGCTCGCCTTTAGTGCATCCGAATGCTGTATTTGGCCCTTCCAAACTAGGTTGGCTGTTCCTGGGCAGGGTAAAGCGATGGGAGTCGCGAAATGCAGAGACAGGAAAAAGACAAGCGGTCTCTAATTGCATGAATAGCAGTATTTTAATTGGTCGGATTGGGAAAGGATTCTTTCGAATTGCAATTTCTTCACCTCCTTTAGATGAGAAATGCATTCGTTCGAACTCCACGAAGTAGGTCTGGCTCAACACGCCTATTAATACAGCGGTGCTCTGAAATGGCGGAGGTCAGCTGATATTATCAGGCGTGTCGGTAGACACTGCTGTTAATAAGCTCACCGAGACCAGAGAGAGCCTTCCAACTCAATCATGGAGTTCAAATTTTACATAGATAGCCAAACACCGTGGAATTATCGCATTCAAAACACAATGCTAATAAGCGAAAAGGGTATCGACGCTGAAACTTTATAGCCCAACGATTATCCTGATACATTGGCTTTTCCATTTGATAGTCTTGCGGCGATTCATATAACGCTTTTCATCTCTTACATAATGTAGGTTACTCCCATAGCCAACATACATCCCAGTAAAACCCACCCCGTATTAGCGGCCTTATCGCTGGAAGCAGCCGCTTTCGAGCGGGTCGGACTTGGTGTAGATGTTGCAGTGAAGACGCCAGTCAGGACTGCACTGCTCGTACTTGAAGAGCTGCCCTTCTCAGTAGGCGCTGGCCTTGTAGTCGTTGTCGAGGTCGGATAGATCCCAGGGTAGCCTGCCATCATGGAAGCCGAGGACGGAGGAGGGTTCCAATCGCTAGCCTCGCCGTAAAGGACACCATTGATGATGACGCCTCGGCCCTGTTGTATCATGGCCTTCTGGTCCTCAGTACATGTGCTCTCCATATTTCGAACCCAGCAAGTCGGTTCCAGAGGAACCGGGGCCTTGCTAGTTGCTGTGGCGTTTGCGGTTCCGTTGCTCGTATAAGTCGATAGATCGGCAGCTGCACCAAGCGAGATGTCATTGCCCATGATGATCCTTGTGAAAACGGTGAAAGCAGTCTCGGGCTGGTAAGCAGGTATGAGATGGCCAGCATCGTAGATTCGGGAAAAAGAGAGATTGCCGTACTGCCGAACTGCACCACCAACATAAGTGGTATTGACCACTATGTCCGCGTAGCCGGCTGAATAAAATGGCGAGTACCCGGCCGCTTGCGCTGCGATAGAAAACGAGATCGCCTCTCCGCCAAACCAATTGCAGATATAATCTCGGTCCCCGTACACTAAAGCGATACGAACGCCCAGTGAGAGCAGGTAAGCCATCTCGCCAATGTGGTCGCCGCGTTCGTAGTCTCCAGTCTGAAAGAAAGCGTTTGCCACAACTGTGTTGGCCTGGGTATAATTCACAGGCACGCCGATCGCAGCTTGGACATCTGCATTGTTGAGGTACTCCAAATACAAACTTGAAGGGAACGGGTCCGGCATGCTCTGGGTGATATCGTAAACATCTCGACCAGACGAGTAGTAGGGCCCAAAAACTTCATTGTTGCAGGTGTTCTGAGCGTTTGCGCAAATCTGATTCACTGTGGCTACATCCCCATTGTTCTGAGGATCTTGAGCAGTGACGGCAATTCTACATGTATCGATGAGCTGTTGACATCCATTCGCACTCAGAAAGCTGCTAGCAGCGGCTTGCTGGTTGGTCAGCGAGAGTGCTTGGATCCCATAGGTATTGTTATTGGCAAAGATTGGATAAAACCTGCCCTGCACTAAATCATCAACGCATCCCTGCATGATGCCTAGAGAGGACAGATGTATCTCCAGCGTTTTGTTAGCTGGTATGGAACCATTCTTGCGCAGCAAATTTTGTTGCTCCCAAAGCGTGGCAAAGGCGGGACCATATTTCCCTCCATAGCTCTCGGCGAAAAGATTGACACCAACAGCTCCAGGCTTTGTGCTGTTCGAGTACGTGCCTGGATTGTATTGAGGGAATGCCCCAAGAAAGCCTTGCAACATATGCCATACCGCGTGTGCAGCAACTTCGGTGGTATTTGACGTCAAATTCCCGTTATTGGAGCTGAAGGTGCCGTTGAGGAATGTATAACCTGGCTGGCCGGATGGGACTTCCGAAGATGGCTCAGTGATGATAGAGGTGAATAAATTTAAAGATCCGTTATTTGGCCTGTCGTAGGAGAAGCCCACTTGATTTGGCTGGTCAACGTACAGAATGTTGGTGCTCCGATCCCATCCCCACTCGTTTGGTTGTGTACCAAGCTTATCCTGACCAACCTCCACTACCTGGCAGGGTCCATTCTCCTGAAATAATCCGACCATGCTGCTGCTTCCTGGTCCACCGTTTATGTATATTGTGAGAGGAGCTGTGCTTGAATTGGTCCGAGCTTCGATGAACCAAAAGAAGGTATTTATGGAGTAATTTTGCTGTATGGGGGTGAGCGTGAAAGGCGGCAGAGAAACATATCCGGTGTATTGCTTTTGAGTAGGGAATACTGTTGTACATGTGCCGGCTAGCGGCGATTTGAAGCGTATGGTGACGTTGGCATTGACTGGAGAATGCAACGTGATAATGTTAGAGTTTGAATCGATGGGCGGGGGGAATTGGCCATTTGAACGTGGAAGGTAGAAGAGGAGGGTTAGGACCAAGGCGAAGATGCTTGAGGAGGCCTTGAACTTCTGCGACTCAAGTTTAGCACCTCCACAGGAAATCATGAGAAAGAAAAGCCACCCACAAGGATTGAATAGGCCATTCTTGTAATACTCCTGGTATCGGAACTGCTGCAAACTCTTCCAGGACCTTATATTGTAACGATGTCGACCCCATGGGAACTGGATGGAATTGGGCCTGCAAATGCTGGCGCCGAGACACGAGAGTCTGGTTTCAGATACCGTCTTAACCGGTGCCTGGTTATAGGCAGGATATAGGGTATAACAAAGAGAGACAGATGACTAAGGAGTGTACGTAAGGATCGAATGGAGTATTACTTGGGGTAAGGCACAGCCCGGGTGATTCTCTCAGCGGTTCATAGCAGCAGCGCGAGGGGTAGGAATGGTAGAATCATGAATTGGCATTGAAGAAGAAGAAGACTTAATCGTACAGTAGAGAAGACAACGGAAGGACTGTATGGAGGAGGAAGCAAGGATAAAAAGTATGGATTGGAATGTTGATGCCGCGTACAAGGGTCCAGCAGCACTGGTCGCCGATGCCGCTAATTGCCAGTTAACCCTAACCCTAACGGGGCATATTAAAGGTGAGGTACCTTTATTAGGTGGTGCTATTCTGCTTCTTCGCATTACACATACTTACGTCTCTCTTTCAACCTTTCAATGTTCTGCGTATTTTACAATAGCTATGGTGTAGTGTGTCTAGCAGTCCAATAGTCTGATGTATTATATTCATCGCATGCCTACTGCTATCCATTCTATAGCTTGGTCCTGTCGCGGCTGACACATTGCATTTTGATCATATTATCCTTTCAAGGATTTCCGTTCCATTGCATCTATGGGAAAGTATTCACTTCACTCAAGTTCGTTTGGTGGAAACCTCGCATGTTGAAACACAAAAATCCTTCTCCTATCAACAGTCTACTCGCAACAAGGTCTGCAGGAAAGCATTGCACCCCCCAAGGATCTTTTATTCCCGCGATTTGGTGAGCAGAGACTGGAGCGCAGGCGTCATTATGCACGCGTTTCATATGCAAGATTAAGGTAAGGCTTCGGAAAGGAGGCTGAAGGCTATTGTTGTTGCAGCAATGATGTCGCTTCGCCCCAATCCTACCTCACTGGTCTCATCGGCCCAGGAGAGGCAAGTTGTTATCTGCAAGGGTACGGACCTATACCGGGCTGTTGCTGGCATAGCCGCCACCTTGTCTTCTATCATGCTCTCTACTTGTGGTCTTATGAGCATGGAGACTTGGTGAAGTCGCATGCTCTTTCGGAATACCGTGGAGATGCAGATGTCCGAGCCTGATTTGTACAGTGCCCCAGAAGTAGGACGGCAGATTGATCGCAGACACTGGCATAGTACTTTGGAGCCCGGCCAACGACCTGAACCGCCCCAGGTTTATAGTACTTTGGAGTCCAGACAGCCCGAACTCTCACTATTCGATACATACAAGCAAGCAACTACCGCATCACCTCAACCTGAGATCTTTGATGTCTCGCCCGAGACACCGGGCAACCTAGACAGCGATAATGGTACTGGATTCGCTGGCAAAGATCGTAGCTCACGCAAGCAGACCCTCTGGATCCTCGTAGCACTGATCATAGTTGCCGCTGCTGCCATTGGTGGTGGTGTAGGAGGTGGAAGCCATCACTCGAGCAGCTCAGCTTCTCTGAGCCATCAAGCGCCTTCATCAACAAAGGCCAATATGGGCTCGCTGTCAAGCTCGTCGTCAAGCATTGTTTCTGGTGTCTTAATCCCCACCATCTCGACTTCGTCTTCCTTTCCCACGCCAACAGTCAAGCTCAATTCTACAATGCTCGACCCTACCATGCTTAACTCTACAATGCTCAATAGCACAAACCTTGCCTCCATAGTTTGGACTTCTCACGGCCTGAAAGAATATCGAGTCTGGTATCAGACGGAAGACAACATGATCAGGGAAATTGGAAAAAACGACAGTGGGCAGCAGTGGTACAGCTCGGGTCAGTCCCATGGACCAGCGAAAAGAGGCTCGCCAATCGCAGTTACCTACACTGGTCAACCGGATTGGCGGTTTGTAGGTGCTCTGTACCCACTGACCATTATATGAGCTGACTCACTGCGTCTTGCGGCTCATAGGAAATTGATCTATTCTACATTGCCGACAGCGGTAGTATAATATTGACGCGCTTTGTGGGGGAAGACCAAGAATGGAGTGCGAGCAGCCTCGATTATATCCCTGCCAGTGATTCAAACTTAGCTACACTCTGGTTCAGACACGAATATTGCAACCTTTGCTCAAACAATCTCTTGCTTGTGTGTCAGACTAGCGACGATCAGCTAGTACTGTTCAATTCGACTGCTAACGGACCGCAATGGATGACATTGGACGCCAATCCAGTGCCCGGAACCGGACTGGCTTTCAACCTGGTGCCTGGAACTAACAACACTGGGAATTTGCTTATATTTTATGAGATCGCCAACCAAGAGCTGTGCTCAGCCAGCTTCGATGAGTCCGATGGCTGGAGTATGCACGAAGACAACCCTATCTCGGAATTATCCACGCACGCACCCTTCGTCGGCTTTACCAGGAATGTATTCGGAACTGTTTATTTGGACATTGTGAGCACGGGTCCTAGCGGTGTTACTGTCAATTACTTCAATTGCACGAACAGCCAGTGGACCTCGGTGCAGAGTTCTGGAGTTTTGGCACAGATCCAGAACTTCTCCGCTATAGCCGCAAATGATGCGTCACGCGTCTATGCCTTCCAGGGTGGGAATGTAAAAGAATACCAACTTGCACTAGGTAGGCTTTTTTCCGGGGATGTTCTGCCCTAACCTCAATCGTTGCTGAGTCCCAAGACATGTTCTCGGGGTATTACACATTTCACATTTTGGATACTGCTCTCCGGGCTCATGCCATGATGCAATATAAATTCCGTGGTAGATATGCTGACTTTGAAATACCCGACAGATGGTGTTACTTGGTCGTATGTGGGCGTCGTCGAGGACATGTCCGGACTTTGATGGTCGAGCCAGTGGAATGGTATAGGAGGCAAAACTGGGCAATTGTTATGGAGTTGGGGCTACTGGTTGGAATCATCATTCAGTCTTGTTCATTGATATTCATGGCGATGGCGTTTGCTGAGCTTGACGTGGGAAACATGTAGGCAGGCGACTGTTGTTCCGTGCGTGTTAGCTTATCTGGCTCCTCAGTATCCTGGTTCGATGTGCCAGGCCCCAATCAATATGCCCGGCATCCTGTCGACTTGGACTCATTCTTTAGCTAAGCGACTTTGATATGGAAGGCACCAGGATGAAGGAGAAGGCGGACGGTTTTGAAAACATCTTTCAGTACAGGCCACCCATCAGACAAAGTCGCAGCCGTGGACAGTCTTTGTTTCTCTTCTGAGTTGTAACACCTTTGCGATGTCATGCGAGATCCAAGCTGTAGAGATCTCAAGTGAGCGAATTGTGATAAAGATCTGACGTCACCGTGTGCCTATTGCTACCGGCGGATAAACCCGTACTGAATTTTACCTTACCTTAGTGGCGGCTAGTGCGTCTGCCAAGAGCACTGCCACAATGCGCCAAGCAGGCTAATGCAAATAGTATTGGCCCCAGAGACGGTCGCGCATCCCCTTCCACGTCAAACGATGGTGATTACTAGGGACCACCACCAGCGGTAATAATAATAATAAAGTACTTCGTCATGATGCCTGCATTGTCATTCTTTTACAAAACTTCACGAGGACGTCAGCATACCTCCCCTCCTTCAAGTGCCGACACGCTGCCAATCCTTTTGCGCAGCAGAAGCTTGTCCAATTGACCCTGAGCGCCCAGAGTCTACCCAAAGTCTGCTTAATACTGGCCCCCGGAAACCGTGAATATGTGTGAGTAAAAGCTCTCAAATACTTTACTTTCTCAAACATTAGTCTGCGACCCTTCTTTATATGGGCATAAAGGGAAGAGCCTTGCCGTCTTTTAAACCTTTCACCCTCTCTAGCACATCTGCACGCTCCCTCTTTACCAAAAGTCGCTTTGTTCCCCTGATTTCCTTATCCACTTGACAAAACTGACAAGCGTTATGGAAAATCCAGCTGCAACCGGGATAAAGTCCAAGTTTCGAAATCACGGAAGGCCATCGAATAGCCGGAGCAACAGTACCCGCAGCGTTCCCCGAGACAACGCCAATCCTTCAGGTGGGATGATCGGTACAATCAATGAACACATCAATGAAAACACCTCCCTCCTTTCGAGGCCCTTCAAAAATGCAAATGGTGTCCCTTTATGGGAGGATGATGAGAGACCCTTGGTCAAGTGGCCAGCGTATTTCGGGCGCAAGGTGCAGCAGACTTTGACGAGCAACTATGTCAATGTCTTATTGGTCTTCGTGCCGTTGGGCATTGTTTCCGGAGCGGTGGGATGGAGTCCAACCGCGACCTTCATACTCAACTTTTTCGCCATCATACCACTTGCCTCACTGCTTAGCTTTGCAACGGAGGAATTATCGGCCAAGCTGGGTCAGACGCTGGGCGGTCTGCTCAATGCGACGTTCGGGAACGCTGTTGAGTTGATCGTATGCTCGCGCTAACTTTAAGTGCCACATGGGAGCTGACTGAGTCCGCAGGTCAGCATCGTTGCGCTGAAGAACGGCGAAATCCGCATAGTCCAGTCGTCCATGCTCGGCTCCATCCTCTCCAACATCCTTCTCGTCCTCGGCTGCTGTTTCTTCGCCGGTGGCCTCAAATATCCCCAGCAGACTTTTAACAGCGTAGTAGCCTCGACCATGTCCTCCCTTATGGTTGTTTCGGCAGCTTCCTTGATTATCCCAGCAACACTATACGCTGTTATGAAAGGCTCAGACGCAAATCAAGAAAACAACATCCTGATACTCTCTCATGGGACCGCTGTCATCCTTCTATTGCTGTACGTGCTGTATCTGTTCTTCCAGCTGAGGACTCACGCACGGCTCTTCGACGCAGAAGGTGAGGGGAAACAGGACGGCGAACAAGGCCAACAAGGCGAGCAAGGCGAGCAAGAAGAGGGCACAGTTCTTTCTCCTGCTGCCGCAGGCGTCGCCCTTGTCCTCGTTACTGTCCTTGTTGCCGTCTGTGCAGAGTTTCTCGTGGACAGTATTGACAGCATTGTCCAAACGGCTCACGTATCCAAGACCTTCATTGGCCTTATACTCCTTCCCATCGTTGGCAATGCAGCCGAACACGTAACCGCAGTTGTAGTGGCTATGAAAGACAAGATGGACCTGGCAATTGGAGTTGCTATCGGGAGCAGTATGCAGATTGCGCTGCTTGTGACGCCTTTCCTGGTCATTCTGGGATGGATCATGGGCCAAAAAATGACACTACACTTTGAAACCTTCGAGACTGTAGTATTCTTTCTCAGTGTGCTGATTACAAGCTATGTGATTGCTGTGAGTCGTCCCTCTCCTCCCAAGCAGTTATAATCGAAGCTGAGGACTGTCCAGGATGGGAAGTCCAATTACCTTGAGGGTGCAATGTTATTGGGCATGTACACTATTATCGCTCTCGCATTCGTAAGTCTTCTGTCACTAGCCTCTTGAACATCTTCGCTCGTGCTTATATGTTCTAGTATGTATACCCAGACGATGTCACTAAATCAGGGCTCAGTCTGCTGTCATTGTTGCCAGGAGGCTCGTCATAGCCTTCACTTACCAAAGTAATATGTGCCGTCGAAACCTCTTGTAAATATGTATATTTTTGCCTTTGGCCAACGGCTACGACAAAAATGAAGCGCTGTTGCAATCGACTACTTGGTCATTGTGTTTGTCCCATATCTGGTAATTGAATCCTATCAGGCGTATGTGAGATGAGCGAGCAGATGTTGGCCAAGCGTGCCCGAAGCAGATGTGCACAACACGCGCCGAAAAAAACCCCCTCTAAAGGTATAGTTACATCGGATCGGATAGTTTACTTATTATGTGAACGTAACTGTGGCCATTGATGTGAAGAACAAGTAGGATTATGCGGTACCTAGTGGTGTTCCTGGCAAGGGGAACAAAGTATGGTGTAGATCGGCCATGTTTGGAGAGGGACATAGTACAATACCTACTTTACAGTACTGTATGGTTATCCCTCGGTATCGCCTAAATGAGTTATTTACTTTACTTTACACCACGACGATGACATGTAAGGCACAGTAGACACGAAAACTTGTCAATCTCTCTCACACACACGCACACACACCACCTACTATCACTCACTCAAAACCGTTTGAGAGTGCTAGGCAGCCGCTTTTCCATAGCATTAGTACATACTACGTACTTCGCATGCTAAGACTGGAGACCATTGAACGGAAGCGCAGTACAGCTAACGAGGGGTATGGTGCATGTTTACTTTATCTCTATATCACTGTGCAGATCAAACAAGAAGCCCGCGAAACAAGAAAAGCGACTCAAATTTCCTCGCTCTTTGACCTCAATCCCTCAAGCAAGGTTGACCTCCTAACAATCACATCCGCAAGAGCTTTGATACTGGAACTAGTCACGAGCTCCATCGTGCTCATCTTTGCGTCCATCTCCTTCGCGATCCAGCTTCTGACCTCCACCGCAACCAAAGAGTCCAGCCCAAGCGCCGCAACAGATTTCTCTGTGCTGACTTCCTCCGCTGGAATGATCAAGACGCTAGCAAACTTCCCAATCAAAGCGCCTACCGCAATTTCCGCAGCTTTCTCCATGGTCTGAGCCTTCTTCAATGCCTGCTTCGTATTGACGCTTGAACTCGATTCTTTGTCTTCCGATACGCCCATGCCACGGCGAAGGTGACAAAAGCGCGCGTCAGTGGCCCAGTAGAAAGCCGGGTTCTGCGAGCTGTAATTCTCGAAACTAAGGCCGACAGTACATTGGTGGTCTGCGTGCTGATCGATTTCGCCTATAATTGCAAGTTTAATCAAAGCTAGCACGTCTGATTTGGTCAGCGCGACGTCTCCGCTTAGTGACTCGAGTCTCTTTTGTAATTCCGGTCGCTCGGCAACATGGCCGATCTCCTTGACAACCCCTAGATTGATAGACGTGCCTGCTAAGCCTTGTGATGTTCGATAGTGGGCGAAGTCATCGAGGAAGCTGTTGGCTGCTGCATAAGCTGCTTGACCGCGGTTCCCAATGACGGCGCTAACGGAAGATAGCATGATGAAGAAGTCGAGCTTATGATCTAGAAGAGCATTATGCATGTTCCAAGCCCCTTGGTATTTGGGTTGCACGACATCGACCCAGTCTTGATATGTCGCCAGCTCGAAAGCAACATCCTGTTCATTAGGGTCAGCCATCATTTGTCCTTAGACAAACACTCTCAGCAACCGACCTTGTTGACGTAGGCGCCGTGTATGATACCACCGATACGAGGCATGCTCCTTGCGCAGTCTGATATCATCCGCCGCACGTCTTCTTCAACAGCAACATTTGACTCGTAAACTTCGACCTTGACGCCGAGGGCTCCGAGCTCCTCGACCATCTCCATGGTATCGGCTTGCTTTTTGCCACTACGCGAGGAGAGGATTATGTTTTTGGCTCCGTGCTTCCCCATCCAATAGCAGATGGCCCTGCCAATGCCGCCTGTGCCGCCGGTGATGAGGTAGGAAACATCATCTCGAAGGATTGCCGGCTCGACCGTCGGGCGCGACGCCTGATGTGAAGTGGTCAGAATGTTCCAGATAAATTTTATATGAGTCTTACCATCACCATGTCACCAGCTCGAGGGGTGATGACGACTTTCCCCGTAAGCTTACCGCTTTGCAGAGACCGGAATGCCGTCTCAATGTCAGATACAGAGAAGTCATGCACAGGGCTGACTGGCTTGACAGAACCACTGCGCATCAAATCCATGACTTCAACAAACACTTGTTGCAATTCCTCTGGTCGAAGCTGAATTAAGTCGCCGAGATCGACCCCCGCAAACGTCACGGTGCGTTCGAAAGGAGCCATCTCGAGGTACACGTTTGTTGTGATATCTCGTTTGCCAATCTCGACAAATCGACCGAAAGGCGCCATGCACTTCCAAGTGGCACGCAATTGCTCTCCGGCCAGCGAGTTAACGACGACGTCTACACCTTTACCATTGGTGGCCTCTAGAATTCCCTGTACAAATGAGGTGTCGCGACTGTAGAAGATCTGACCCTCGGGAATGCCGTATGTCTGGATTATGAAATTCTTCTTTTCCAGGCTGCCAACTGTAGCTAACACCCTTGCCTTGGATGCTTGTGCCAGCATTATGAGAGACTGACCGACACCACCAGCTGCGGCATGAATCAGGATTGTCTCGTTAGGCTTCAGTCTTGCCACGCGGGCTAGGCAGTAGTGAGCAGTACAGTAGATGAGCGGAATGGAGGCTCCGTCAAGGAACGAAATCGAATGGGGCAGTTTTACAGCGCAATTTGTCTTGCATCGCGCGGCGTTGGCAATGGATCCGGCAGCAATCGCGCACACGCGATCACCAACTTCTAGCGTCGATGCACCAGAGCCCGCTTTCGTCACGATGCCGCTACATTCTTGGCCGAGGTAGTAGCCAGGCAGTTGGCCAAGGGCAAGGATAATGTCTTTGAAGTTGAGGCCAGAGGCTTTGACCTCGATCTCGATCTCATCGCTCGGTAGCGGTGAGGCCAGGCGTTCATCATCGACAAAAGAGAGCGTGTCGAGGAATCCGGGACCAGTAATCGTCAGTCTGAGAGGTCTGCCCTCCTGATAGAACGGTTGAAGATATTTCGACCCTGCTTTTGTCTCTCTGGTCAAGTTTCGGTTCATCACACCGTCGTGGACCAACCGGGGGATGTGCAAAATACCACCCTTCACAGCAAGTTCTCTGTCGTATTCTGCTGCAGCGCATTCCTCGTAGAAAGACTGCTCAATGACTCTCCGTATCAACTCTACAAGATCGTCTCCAGGCATACTCCAGTCTTCGATGGCAAGGGTCACAAACTTGTCGATTTGTAACTCTGCCCGAAGGGTCCTGGCAAGTCCGCGGACGAGCCCTGCATTCGGCGATAACAGCCCGCCAGTGATCCACAGCACGCCCGCGGCTTGGGTCAAGCGCTTCACGCCCTCAAAGCTCTCGGTCGTCAACCTTGTCAGATAGTGTTCGTGGGGATTGTCGACGACCACACAATACCTTCCTTCCAAATCGATGTCTGCTAGTCGATTGAACTCGACCCATTCAATCGCTGCCGGATCGCCATCCTGGATAGCTGATGCGATCTGGCTTCTGGTTACCCCGTGGGGAAGCCATCGAGCAACAATGACGAGGCTGCGGTTGCGATTTAGAGGAGGTGTTATGGTGCCAGCGGTCATAAAGACAACACTCGCGCCGCGATGGTTTTCTTTACCGTTGGCGCGAACGGTGATCTGGGACCCTGAGAATCCGCATGCTTCCAGAACACTGCGGCTCTGGGCTTCCTCACCATAGCCTATCGCAAGAGCGGATCATATAAGTATCACGATATCAATGTAGGATCGGTCTTTGCCTTACCATTAGCGCCACGGTCGCTGTCATCGCCATCTTCCACCCACCAGCCCGGAAGAGTGGCAAGAGGCAGCAGTGATATACTATCCCTGTCACGACGATTTTGGAAGAGTATCAGTTTTCCGCCGGTCTTCAACAGCGAACGGATGTTGGTCAGCTTCTTTTGATTTCGTATTATGTCATTGTCCGCCACAATTATCACGTCGTAAGATTCCATGTCTGTATCGGGGCTTGATAGCGACTCGGTTGGATCAGATCTTCTCTGTTTAAGCATGTGTGCCCAAGGAGCAAGCTTCGCCGCTTTTCCCGACGACTCTTCTACAATCTCATACTGAATGGACCCGGATAAGGTCCCAGAAGCTGTACTGAGACCTTCGAGAATCTGTGCTGTCGCCAATGTGTCAAGCCCATGGAGTTCCATGATGCGCAGGACTGGGCTTCGGAAGGCAAGTCTCTTGATGTAAGTGGCTGCAGCAGAGTACAGCCGAGACAAGCCTTCGAACTCCGCTTTAAAATGGCTGAGGAGGTCATCTTCACAGATCAGTACCGCCGGGTCTATTTGGCCTCGGAGTATGGCGGGGAGTTGGGCTCCAACACGACGCAGCAATGACATAGCCAGCTGCGTGGACTCGGCATGCGAACCCGAGATGTTGTCGTAGTTCGCAATCGGTCCTTGATGGGTGTTCACGTCAAGCATCTTTCTTTCGAGCACTTGCTCGTTGGTCGAGGCACCATCCGGCTGATTGTGCACTTTGGTGATGGGAATGTCTCCGTTGGGTTTATTTTCATTGAGTGATTGCCCGTTTTGGGGTTTGCCGTTTGAGGCATCACTAATGGGTTCAATGCTCACTTGGCCGTTGTGAACACCAGCATTAGAATCATCAGCTTTGCTCTGGGAAATGTCACCATTGGCTTTAGCAGATACCTCACCATTGGCACCAAAATCATTGAGACCATTTGGAACATTGTTGATGGACTCGACGGGCAATCTGCTCTTGGTAACATCACCATTGGGTTCGTGCGCCCTGTTGCTGGTAAAACTGCCATTGACTTCGTGCATTTTGGATTCCATCCAATCGTAAAGCGTTTGCACATATGTCGCAGGAAGTTCGTCGAAGTTGGTCTGGTGTAAAGCTTGCTTGATGTAGTCAAAGCCCATTTCTTCGAGCTTTCGTAATGCTTGAGGGTTCTGTAGGCTTGGTGGCGGCAATGACAGCATGGCTTCTGAATTTTTTTGGTCAAGATAGGACATGCTTGGCTCCCACTGAGTCCATAAACATCTTGATTCGTTTCTCTTTTGGTTAATCTCTTCCCCCTGAATGGGCGATTCGACCACACCCTTGGCGACGATGCCACTGGGGTGGGAGGGCCTTTGCATATCAAGGACGACGTAATCAAAAGTTCGCCGCCTTGAGAATGCCTCGCGAGGTGTGCTCTTGGCGTGGATCTGAAAGATGGACCCGGGATTTTCGACCATCCCGACGGCTATAGTGATTTCTCGAATCGAGATCGGCATGAACGACCACTTAGTAGTGTCGATGACTTCTGCCAGGAACATAGTCGAACCTTGGAAAACAAGATCGAGGCTGATTGGGTGGATAATGTAGTCCGACTGGCGGTTATAAGGCATGCAGGTCAAGGTATTGGGGACTGCCGCCGTGTACATGCCCTCCAGATGGGATGGTGCCATCTGGACTCCCTGGACCCGTCGAAAGGTAGGGCCGAAGTGGAAACCGGCTTCTTCGCATATATGGTAAAGTTGATTCGCGTCTTTGGGTTCTTTGCAGCGATCCCGAAGTTCCGACAAGTCCCCCATCTGATGTTCAAGGCCAACTTGACTTTCGTCGCGTTTGGATAATGGGTTCTGCTGGGCCGGAGGTAAAGCTGCTACTAACCCCTTGCAATGATCCATCCAACCTCTTTCACTGGTCCAAGAAGATACCTTGAAGTGGCTCCATGTGTCGGAGAAAGAATAAGAACCCTCATTCCACGGTGTCAAGGAGAGTTGAAGTTCTACTGCGGTTGATTCTGACAATGACAGGGGTCGGTGAACAGTCACATGCTGTAATGTCACCCGATCAAAATCTCTACCCTTCCACTGGGCTTGCTGTCGACACGCCTCCATTGCCATGCACAGGTAGCCCGCCATCGGAAAGACGATGACATCCTGGACACAGTGATCGCGGAGCCATGGCACATCTTCTACGGTCAGCACATTCTTCCATCGTGGTGCCTCGACGGCGGAGTTCGATTCTCTGATACCCAACAGGTCGTGCCGAGGAGACATGTACTTCAACATCTCTTGTCTCTCTCTTACCTCGTGCCAGTACTTCTTAGTATGACTCCATTGATAAGGGGGCAGGTCGACTAATATTCTTTTGGGTTGCGATGGCGGAGATGGGAAGTTGACCCTTCTCCGTTCCAACTTACATCCATTGGTCACGAGTCGAGCCGCGAGGTCTAATAGGGATGTAGTGCTGTCTGCGTTACGTACGATGGACGAGAAAGACTGGATTTGGCGTGGACTGCCTTCGAACGTCTGAGTGATCTGTCTTATCGGGCCTTGCAGGGTAGAGTGAGGTCCAATCTCGATGACCAGATCCACTCCCCGCTTGCTGTCTCCTTTTGGCTTGCAAAGACTCGTAAACGCTTCAGAAAATCTCACCGGCGAAGTGAGACTGCTTATCCAATACCGTGTATCTAGAGTACCAGGTTCCACCTCGTGTCCTTCGAGCGACGAATGGAACTCAACTCGGGCATCTCGGACTGGCTTCACTTCACCGAGCAGTGAGGCGTATTGGTCAGCAACAGCATTCATGTGATGTGAATGGTACGCGACTTCGACCTTCAAACGTCTGTTCCAGATCGACTTTTCATCTGCAAGGGCAGACACTTGTGAAATGCGAGCGTTATCACCAGAGACTGTTATACTCTTTGGGCTGTTGATGCATGCAATGGTGCACTCACCACCGGTATTCGTTTTGGCGTCGATCAATGCTTGGGTGTCTTCCTGGCTCGCTCCCACGGCCAGCATTCCGCCGCTCGTGCCTACGTCCTTTTCCATCAAAGTTGTCGCCACCAGGCCTCTGTAGTAAGCGATGGCCATACAGGACTCCATGTCGAGTATGCCTGCAGCGTATGCCGCAGCGATCTCGCCGCTTGAATGCCCAATAACACTCTGGGGAAAGATTCTCCAGGACTTCAGCAAGTCCACCAGAGCAAGTTGTAGAGCTGTGCAAGCCGGCTGACTTATGCTCGGGCTGTCTATCGAGGAATATCGCTCGGACCTCTCCAATTCAGCGATAAGAGACCACGAAGCTCCAAGACCCGTCAAGATATGATCGGCCTTCTGTATAGCTGATGCATAAATGGGATATGCATGGTACAGCTGAGTGCCCATCTTGGGCCACTGGGAGCCTTGGCCTGTGAAGACAAAGCCGATCCTTGGCTGTTCGACCGATCTCGTGGGTGTGAGAGCTACATCTTTTAGTTTTCGGATCAATTCATCCTGGTCTGCGGCTTGCACTGCGACTTTCCAAGGAAGCAATGTCCTTCGCTGTCCCAATGTGAAAGCCAGAGACCTCAGAAGGTCGGGAAACAAATAGGCCGGGCGCTCATAAACGTACTCTGCAATCAAAGCAGTGCTTTTTGATAGCGACTCTTGATCGTTTGCGGATAATAGAAAGAGGTATGGTTTTTGCACAGGCTCCATAGCTGCAGTCGCGATTTCAGAGCTGTTAAGAAGACTGGCGCGGACATCGTCCGGCATCGTTCTAATGTCGCGCTTGGACAAGGCTTCCTCCATGATAATATGGGACTGTTACGTATTAGCCATGCTCAGCGAGTCAAGATGAGGGTGGAATCACATTTGTGCCTCCAAACCCAAAATTGTTCACAGAAGCTCTACGCACACCCGTGCAATCCCAAGGGCGGAATTTCTGAGAAACCTTGAATTTTGCGTAAGTTTTATCTCCACATGTTTATTCCTTCAATAGGAGTTTCAGGGCTTTACCTTGAGATTCAGCTTTTCGAAAGGGATCTTCGGATTGAGGGTCTGTAAATCGCAATTGGGGGCGTAAAAACGTCTCTCGAGCATCAAAGCCGTTTTGATGACAGAAGCGACCCCACTGGCGGCTTCCAAATGTCCAATGTTAGACTTAACAGAACCAACAACAACCGGAGGTTGCCCTGGACTTCGGCCAAAGACTTTCCCCAAGGCAGCAGCTTCTATTGGATCTCCAGTCGCTGTGCCGGTACCATGGGCTTCGACGTAATCTGTCTGCAGAGGGTCCAACCCAGCAGCACGATAGACAGATTGTATCAATGAAACTTGTGCTTCGCCGTTCGGCATTGTAATACCGGCAGTCTTACCATCTTGATTGACGCCCGAGTTACGAATGATTGACCGAATTGGGTCGCCATCTTTCAAGGCTGCCTCGAGAGGTTTCAGTATAATACAGGCAGAACCTTCACCCCTTCCAAAACCGCTAATGGCTCTATCATCAAACGCATAACATCGTCCGTCTGGGGATAAAAGCCTGAGCTTGTGAGTAAATTTTGTCACAAGCTGCATGACTCAACGTACCTCATTACAGAAAGCGAGATGGCCGACGCTGGCAGAAGCCGAAGAACAGAGCTGCCAACAATCGCCGTAGACGCTTCACCAGCCTGAAGACTGAGAAATGCGCTGTTTAAAGCTGCTGAACTCGAGGAACAAGCGGTATCAATTGTCAGACTTGGGCCTCGGAGATCATATATATAAGAAACTCGATTTGCCTGAAGAGATTCTGCGTTGCCAGTTGTTTCAAACATGGGTAAATTGTCAATGTCGGGTCCAATGTGCGATCGATACTCAGAGACGCTTCCACCGATAAAAACTCCCATGTTCGTGCCAGCAACATCAGACAGTGAAAGGCCTGCATTTTCGAGCGCTTCGTAGCTGACCTCCAGCAAGTGGCGATGTTGCGGGTCCATTGTCTTAGGGAAGTCAGCTCTACCGAGAATATCACGCAGAAGAGGTGAAACTCACCACCGCCTCCGCTGCCGTAATGTTGAAGAATTGCGCGTCAAAAGCCGCAATATCCTCATCTTCCAAGTAGTGTCCCCCTTTCGAGTAGTAGGTACCCTTCTTGTCGGGATTCGGATGATAATGTCTTTCTGGCATGTAGCGTTCCCTAGGGTGAGGACTCCATCCGCTCTCCCAACTTGCAAGAGCTGTCCAGAGATTTTCGACATTCGTGGCACCAGCAGGGAGTCTACATGCCATGCCAATAATCGCAACGGCCTTGAGCTCGCTCTCAGGCAAGCTTTCCTTGCTGCGTTCGCCCATGGTCAAGAAGATTGTTTGCTAAGTTATCATGAAAAGTGCACAGTGATTAACGGTTGATTTTATGAACGGAGATTTGAAAACGATGTGCCACAGGGAAGACATAAACCTTTGAGGCCTAAACATCTATGATGCCGATATCTTCAGCACAGATCCATACTATGACTGAGATAGTAACACACTCTGCCCCGAACTGGACGGTACAATTAGTATCTTTGGCCTTTCTCCACTTTTAGTGTATTGCTTTCTCTGCCGGAGATGATCGTTATCCTTTTCGCAAGGATTCGGCCGACGTTAGCCATTCGGTCCACTTATGGAGCTTCGAGATAATTGACAGGCCAGTCCAGATCGCCATGACATAGCTCGCCTAGGCCTTTGATATCGACAAGTCTATTTACGCACATCTACTTGTTGGTATAAAGTGCGGGCATTGCGTGAAGATACAAGTCCTCAATCACTCTCATGGTTTCTCTTCAGAGAATTTGTGCCCTATCACGGTTGTGAGGACGTCTACTCCCACAAAATGAAGTTTTTGTGCCTAACTGGTATTGGAACGAACGCGGAAGTAATGGTTCTCTTTCTAGTAAACTGATTCGGACTTACGCTGACGATTCCCAGACACTTCGAAAGCAACTCTGTGCGATAGATGGCCGATATTACAAGGTACAAGCTTGCTGACACTACGTAGTGCCAATCATTCGGGATCTAGAGCGAGATGGAGAACATTCGTTCCATTACATGGCAGGCTCAATTGAGGTGGCCTCATGTGCAGGATTGGAGGAGTACTTTGGTCCAGCTCCTCACCTTCGCTTTCTCGAATCGAGCTGGCCTGGCGCCACGGAAGAGCAACTCCATGAGGCCATGGCTGGCGCTCCAGATGGCTTGAGACCCGAAGACATGCAGCGTTACCTTGAGCATCGCCTACCGCCCAAAGTGTCCCTCCTGCTCCCAGACGTGTTTTTGGACATCGAGCGCAGATTCGAAGAAGAAGGGCCGTTCGACTGCATACTTGGCCACAGCGAAGGGGCAGTCATAGCCGCTACGTTTGTGGCTCATAGTCTCAAGAAGAGGACTGAAGGGAAGAAGGTAATAGTGCCCAAGTGTGCAGTGTTCATGAATGGTGCGGCTCCCCATAAAGCAGATGGAAAAGGATGGCTGCTCGCAGATGAGTGTGGCCAAGTGATTAGCATTCCAACATGTCACATTATGGCGTACAACGATGCGCTGGGTGATCAAGCAGTTGCATTATACCATGTGTGTGACGGCGATGTTGCCACCATGGTGGATCATGGTCGAGGGCATGCTATTCCGAGAGACGACAAGTCTTGCAAGCTGATTTGTCGAACAATCCGTGACATGGTGGAGCGCACCAAGGACTTGGCGAAAGTGGAGGGTTGCTTGAGCTGAAGGAAGCGACTGGGCGATTAAGGTGAAGGATGTAACTTGGTAGAATCAGGATGGGTTTGTTATTATGTTTTCAAGTATTGTTCGTGTCACTAAGAAATAATAGTCTGGTGTCGTTGAACTCTTCTTCTCGCTCGCGTATATCTTTTAAGGTAGAGGTCGGAAATACCGAGATAGGAGAAGGGCAACTTTGGCTTAGCTTGAACTCTATTCAAATGTTTATTCAACTAAAGTACTTTTTCGTCTACTTTTACCAGATGAGCGAAGACTAAGGTACCTTATGTTGCTACGACCTCGTCCGAATTGCCACATATCTCAATCTTCCATGTTCTCATGATCGAAAAGTGGAAAAGAAGTGGGCAAAGCAGATGGGACAGAAGATGCCACAACCTCTCGTTCTTAACTCGCTTTTCTATCTTCTGCAAGCAACATGCATAACCTGCCTTAGTCTTCCCCGGCTCAACCCAGGAAGCTAAGGTATTTAGAGGATTGAAAGCTGCAACTAGGAAAATTCAACCGCATCTGATCGGTATATGAAAAGACTGGCTCTCCTTGGCCTATACCTCCAGCGACGACGCATGCATCGTCATCCCCTATTCGCAGCTCTCAAACCTCTGGACCCTTTGTTCGCCGACTAGGCTACCTTGCGCCCCGTACCCGAACACGACCGAGGATCCGTATTCATGTATGCTCATGATGAAGGAAATGGCAGAGAAAGTAGCGCCGCTGTCATCAACACTACGATGGTCGACCAGGCCAGTACGTCCCCATTACTCCTAGGCTCCGCGGGAAAGCAAGTCAACGCTAGCAACTACCTATACTATCGACATGTCCATGGATTTACTTATAGATTCGAAAGTGATCCAGTGGCCACCCTGCAACCCACAAAAGTCCAGCATGTGATCACCGCATGCCTCCCTGGAACAGCCTTGATGTGGTACCTCGTCCAGCTGACCGAACTGGAACGTGACGAACGTGACCTATGCAAATTTTGATTGTTGGCGTACCCCCTTGATCAAAAAAATTAAGATGGGAACGGCAGTAGCACTATCGTATTCAGTCGGGTTAATGTACTCTGTGGCTACCATCAGCAATATCTCTCTCCGGGCCTTTGTATGGCAACCTTTGCGTCTCGCCAAGTTTGTGATGCGAGGCTCTACATATAGCGTCTCTACTGATTTGGAACCAATCTGCCGTCAATCTCCATCGTGGCGTACCTAAAGCACAGCCTATTACCACACTACGTCCATTGTTGAACCAAACTCTGGGGGTTTCCCATTTGCGGGGACGCAGGAAACCCCAGAGATTCGTGAATGGCTTGCATATCAGACCGCTCCGAATGACCGTCAATGCGACCGAAAACTTATAATCATGGGTTGCCACCTTGAAACTAGCAAAAGTTTTTGTTAAGCCCAAATTCTGAAAGTCGCCCTGGTTTCTGATTCAGCCCTGTCGCTGCTCCAACAATAACGGCCCCCCCAACTCGAAACCTCATCTCCAAGCAGATTCAATATGAAGGCGCCTCTCCAAGAGCCTTACTTACTTACCCCCTGGATACTTTCTTACCTCAACTTACCGAATATGCGCACCAGATCCTTTTCTTCCCCAATGCTGGTATTGAGCGCGATGCTATCGCGCAACATATGCGAACCGCGTTTGCTCGATCGATGGATGCACTTCCATGGATTGCCGGAAGCGTCACGCCCATCAGACATGAAAGTCCACATGGTATGCTTGCCATTGCAGCACCTTGGAAGACTGCGGACGACCTCCTGACGGTCAATTATCTCGATTACCTCGACTATAGTGAATTGAAAGCGAAGCACTTTCCGATGCGGGCTTTGATAGAGGAAGAGTTGTCGCCACAAACGAAATGAGCGGGGCGACCAACGCTGCAAGCACAGATCAATTTTATCCAAGGTGGAATCATCCTCGCGGTCCGTGCGGCCCATTCAGTAGCTGATGGACACGGTCTATTGACGATAAAAAACGTTTGGGCAGCATACTGCAGAGGGGATGATGGGTCACTCTTGCTTGGGAAGGACAGTCTGAGCCGAAGTCGGCTGATGAGTGGTCCGCCAGCGACGTTAAGCGAGTTTCGCGCGTTCACCGAGTTGCCCAGTAAAAAGCAGGCACCTGAGCATGGATTGGCCCGTACGTTCTTCAAGTCGTGGGAATGGGTATCTACTCGCCCGGGGGCCAGCCTGGTCTCTGCCCTGAGGATTATCAGCGATGTGATCACATATCGAAGCATACGCATGGCCCTGCGGACCCAAAATCCAATCGAGGAAGGTACGACTCAGACGGAGATTTTTTTTCTTTTCGGCAGCCAGACTACGAGAGTTGAAGGAGGTCATCACGGCGAGTAGGAAGGCCGAGAAACAGGCGGAGAGCAAAGCTTGGATATCGACGCATGATGCACTTGTCTCCTTGCTGTGGTGCTGCATAACTCAAACCTGGAAAGATAGTAATTACTTCGAGCGCGACTCCAACCCACTGCCACTGCGCCGCCTGCTGCTACAAATGTTCTTGCGAACCACACAACTCATAAGCGTTCTGGCCTTCTACATCAATGGTAGGCGCCTGATCAAAGATCTACCGCTACAATCATACATTGGCAACGTCGTCATTACGACCAGTCTTGGCGGACCTTTTACCGATGTCGGTTCGACTCTGGACATTGCGGCTCGGTATGCATACGCATTGCGCCGTAAGATTCTCAAGTTTGACGAGGATTATTTGATGCGGTTAGTGAGTGCATTGGGTAGCGTGCCTGATGTTACGAGATTGAGGCTCGACTGGGCCCCTTTCCAGAGACCGCAATTTGCGTCAACTCATGAGCAGGGATGGATTACTACGGCACTGACTGGGGCAGCAAGGTTGTTGGCAGGCCAGAGCGGATTCGGTGGTCCAGGTTTGAAGTTCCCCCATTCTGTCTCGTTATGCCGAAATTGGATGCCAAGGACGGGTGGAGTGAGGATGAATGCGGTTTGGAGGTTGGAGTGGATCTGAAGAGCATCTACATGCGCATGTTGAGACAGGACAAGTTGTTCAATCGCTTTGCTGAGTGGCGATGCAGCTGATGGCTTGGGTCGGTTCGGATGGGGCACTAGCGGGTGATGTGGACGAGCGAGGACAAGGTATCTAGGAAGTAAGAGTAAAAAGGAGGGGAGAGGTCGGATGAAGGTTACAAGTTACCCTATGTGGGTTAGTGGTGCAGCTAGCATTGGCTTACTTTAGCTTACTTTAGGATTGCCTTAAGGGTTCAGATGCTTGGTACTACTACTAAAACGTAAGGTAACATCAAGGGATTTATTTAGTCTTATCATCCACCATATTCTTACCTTATGCAACGGCCCTGCTCGGTCGCTGCATACATTCTCCTAGCCAGGAGCCCAACCGCAGCCTTGATGCTCGTCGCCACCTCGTTCAGGCTCGGCCGTACATTACTCTCCTCCACATCAACTCTTATTGTTTCCTCATCGCCTTAGCAGTCCTTTACTTGGTCGTCGATCATGCTTTCCCAAAAACCTCCCTCCAATCACTAATCAGAACAACAAAGACGCCAGGGTCGTGTGGCTAGAAGCACTAACTATTCTATCAAGATTGAAGGATCTTATATCAACTAGCTACGTAATGATTTGACCGCCCCACCCCCCTTCAAACCATACCCACTCGATGCCGGCATCCACATCTAAGATACCTCTCCTTCCCTTTAATATGTGTGTTTTTGAGATTCGTGAACCTTAGCTAGTGTGGGGCACTTGGAACTCAACCAAGATTGCTGGTCAAAGATTGCATTCTGCGTCAAGACTGCTGACTGTGGCCTGAGCTTCCAACTAGAAAGCTCAGTATGAACATCGATGGGTATGCACTGGTGACTGGAGCAGGTATGTTATTGGGCTCCTGGATTTTCCAACCACTCTTCTGCTGTTGACCTCTCTAGGGAGTGGAATCGGCCTCGCTTGCGCGCAAATGTACGCCGAGGAAGGTGCTGCGGGCGTGGCTTTTGCAGATATTAACTTGGAAGCCGCCGAGAAGGCTGCCCAAGAAAGCGTTGCCATGGCGAGAAATCCAGATTACCGAGCGATCTCCGTACAAGTTGACATTGTGCAAGAAATGGACGCAGAGAATATGGTGCAGAAGGCTTGCGGAGAGTTTGGACGCATCGACTACGCTGTTAATTGCGCCGGGGTACGTCTTACGAGGGTTAAAGTATTGCTTCTTTGCTGATGGTATGAGCCCGCCTAGATTTCGATAAGCGCGAGAAGACTATTCGGAGAACTGACCATGGCCGACTTCGATGCTGTTTTGAATGTGAATTGCAGAGGCACGTTCAACTGTCTCCGAGCAGAAGTCAATGCGATGAAGGAGCAAGAGCCGATTAGGGTGAGCGCGAGAGACCCAGCTCGAGGGGTAACGCGTGGCACCATTATCAATATGGGCTCCCTGGCATCCTACGCCTCGATTCCAGGTGGCAGTGCTTACTCAACTTCGAAGCACGCGGCCCTGGGACTCACCAAAAACGCCGGTTAGCTTTCCAATCCCTTCTGTTTCTGGCCTCCGTTACTGACGGGGGATATTGTGTTCAAAAGCATTCGATTGCGCAAAGCACGACATCCGCATCAATTGCCTCTGTCCAGCTTTTGTGGAAACATCCATGGTCCAACGGCTTTGTGAGGCAAACCCGGGCGCAAGAGAGTACATCGAGGGGAGGTCACCAATGAAGAGGATGGCACAGCCGGCAGAGATTGCAGATGTGGCCATGTTCCTGAGCAGTCCAAGATCTAGCTATGTTACGGGTGCCGGATGGGTCGTTGGAGGTGGTGCGGGCTTGGAGGGATAGAATCTCGTCTGCAGTCTTCTGTGAGAGAACACTGCGGAGACTCTGGTGGGGGTAGGGTAAGCCTCATCGAGTCTCTCATTACCGTTCATCATCTTGAACGATCACGATTCCTTTAAAAATAAGATCTTAATATTCGCATCACTATACTTCCACTGCGTTGCGTGATTGACAACTATCTACCTTTGTATCTTCCATGTCTGGAAAGCACTAAACGCCGTCTCACTTACTATCCTGCTACTACGCTAATGTAGATACTTGACGTTGGCCTCGTAGTTAACGGTTGCTGCATAGCCCGTGTACTCCCTAAATACCTTCTTAGTGTACATATCATCTCGTAAGATCTCATCTTCTGTTGTAGGGGTGGCTAAGGCTATAAGGCTAAAAAATGGCTGTGAGATTAGTGTACCTATACATAAATGGACTAGCTCGTGCACGGGAGCTAATCGTATGGGGAACACGCCACAAAAGTGTAGCGTGTTCCCCATACGATTACCTTGAGTCGGTTAGCGGTACAGTCAACTCCCGCTATAACGGAACGAAAAAATCAGTACCTCCATTCCGTAATAACGTGAATTACGTTACAGCGAAATTGCACTAAACCGATTACAGAGTAGACTAGAGGACCTGACTAATCAGATTAGCTTATATGCGCTGTATTGTGCATTAGTGAAGTACTTATACGTACCTAATTCATACTTTATACGTACTTTATGCATTATTTTTCCGCTGTAGACCAAAGAAAACATTCCGTTATACGGTATAACGCGATCTTCCGTTATTTGTATGAGGATTTCACGGAAATCTCCAGGTTGGATCCGTAATAACGTAAATTCCGTTACAACCGATTCCGTTATAGCGGGAGTTGACTGTATCATCTACTTTTATAACATAAGGCTGAAGTCCAGATCGTATTCGTTTTCGGAATCTCGTACAATCGAACCGATGCCTAAATCGTATACAAAGTAAATATTCCCACTTCCCACTTACACCTGCAACCTGTCTCCCTTCTAACTGTTCGCGAATCACGTTCTATCACCGCGTCAATGGCAGTCCTTTCCACCCTCCTCCATGCCACCACCTTCTCCCGCCCCTTCCTTTCCACCCTCGTCCCCTCCATCGCCCTCGCCTACACCCTCCAAGCCGCCGTCGCCGTCCCCTCTATAATCGCCCAGTCCGAGCGCTTCTACGATCTCTCGGGCTCGCTCACGTACCTATCGTGCACAGCACTCAGCCTCTACTTGCCCACGATTCGAGCCCGACACGCAGCAGCGGCCGCCGGTGCCATCAAGCCCGCCTGGCCGAGCATTTTGGGAGCGCTGAGGGGTGTGAGCGGAGCGGGGCTGAATTGGAGACAGGTGGTGCTGAGCATGGCCGTGAGCGTGTGGGCCACGAGATGTGAGTCCCTCAATTCCCCCCTGTCGAGGACCCCACTATGCTCGTGCCACGTCGACCCTTAACTATTGATCTCGGATAATATGCTAAGCAAGCCCTGTGCACATCATCACAGTGGGCACCTACCTCTTCCAACGCATCTCCGCCGACGGCTCCGACTCCCGCTTCGACGACATCAGACAGTCCCCGCCCAAGTTCCTAGGCGCCTTCTTCGCCCAGGCAACCTGGGTGTCCCTCTGCCTCATGCCCGTCCTAGCCGTCAATGCCCTTCCCGTCTCCCTATTCGCCTCTCTGCCCGCCGCGGTCGGCATCACGGACCTCGTGGGCATCTTGCTCTACGTGGGCGGCTTGTCCTTTGAAGTGGCAGCCGACCGGCAAAAGAATGCATGGGTGCAGGAGAAGAAGGAGAAGAAGCACGAGGAGGATTTCTTGACCCGGGGATTGTGGAGCAAGAGCCGTCATCCGAATTACTTTGGCGAGGCGACGTTGTGGACCGGTATCGCGACCGTGGCTGCGGGGGTGTTGATGAGTGGGCCGGGACAGGTGGGCATGGGGTTGGCGGGGTGGGGGTTGTTGGGGAAGATGGTCGCGGCGGGGGTGTGTGGTGTCAGTCCGGCGTTTGTGAGCTTCTTGTTGCTCAAGGTCAGTGGAGTGCCGATGAGTGAGGGCAAGTATGATAAGCGGTACGGTGATAGGGAGGATTATAAGAAGTGGAAGAGGGAGACGCCGATGTTTATCCCCAAGCTGTGAATGGATGTTGAGATGGTGGATGACATTGATCAAGCTGTATAGGCAATCTGTCGTATATATGGCGTGGAATGGAAGACTCTCGTGGGCAAACATGGGAGTCTTGGGTTTTGATTGAAATAGGAATTCGCTTGTATAGACCCTTCTTGTTTTCTCGTAACGGCATCATCTCTAATGCGAACCAAACTTCATGACAGTCGTCTCATTAATCGTAATATCCATATGCCATTTATCCCTCTCAATGCACTATCCAAAACCAATGATCCATATACCAAAATACTTACTTACCCACATACTTACCTTCCACCTCCTTTCTTATCTATCCAACTCTCTCCTTCCCTTCTCTTTGCCATTCAAAATCCCCCAATCGCAGCCGCAAAAGCCAAATACCACGTCCTCGACGCCCCACCATCCAACCACCACACATTGAAATCCTCCTGGGCGAAGAAATCCCAACTCCGCTGCGGATCAATGCACGCCAGGTTCCCGTACAAGACGCCCTTCCAGCCCTCTATGGCGGACGCAGGGTAGGGCGACGAGTCGTTGAAGTAGGCGTCCCATTCTTGGGCGATGAAGTCGGCTTTGCGGGTCAGGGGCGTGGAGGGGTTGAGGGGGAGCATGTGGATGCCTTGGATGTATTCGGGGTTGGAGCCGAAGTAGGTGGTGTCTGGGTTGGATGCGTTGGTGAGTATGGTATTGCGGACCCTGGGGGGGGAGGAGAGGAGGGCTTACGATCGATTTTGTTTTCGAAGAGCTTGGGGGACGGGGCGCGTTGGTGAGTGTGGTAGTCTCGACGGAGGAAAGGGGGGCGGGAAGGAAAGGGGGGACTTACGATACCGGTGACTTTGTTGGCGATGAAATTGGGGGGCTGGTTCTTGTTGTCGTTTGATAGGAGGAAGTAGTTGTCCAAAGTCCGGGCTAGGATCGAGAGCATGAGGTTCCCTCTCGCCTCCATGGAGGCGTCGCCGATGACATGGCCCCACATCTTCATTGCGTAGGCGAAGAAGGCGTCTTCGGATGTGGACTCTTCATCCTTGCCATCTGCCAACTCGAAGAGACCTGCGGCGAACGAGTGGCCGTGGTACCAGTCAAACATGCGAGAGAAGGGAAACAGATTATCCTGTTTGCTTGGATTCGCGGCATCGCGGACGAGGGTGTTGACCCAAGCTTTGTTGAGCGTGAGCCAGGAGGGGTCGAGGTAAGCTATGACGGCGGCAGTGTAGATGAAATAGCCAAAATGGAAATGATGGTCATTGTAATATGAGTTGCCAAAGTCTTGAAGGGGATCGCCTGTGGTGTAGCTCCCCGAAGAAACAACTCCATTCCAGACAGTATCGTACACCAGTGGGTGTTTTTGCTGGTTGGTCGCAAATACGGCAAAGGCTCCTTTTAATTGGTTCAATCCCAAGGTTGCGAGGTCAGGTTCGCGCAACAGGTCGTGCGTCGTGTATATAAGCATTGCGAACTTGGCTAGAGCCTTGCCGCCAAAATACATGCTGTCGAGATTTGTCTGGGCGTTGTAGTCCTGTTTAATCTCGGAGACGGCCACCTGTTGGATAACTTCTCTCGTCGCTGCGGAGAGGGTCGATCTGCTTTTGGTTCTTGGTGTCCAAGGTGCAAAACCAATGTCTAGAGGCAGGCTTTGCTCCTGCATCGTCCAACTGTAAGAATTTTAGACTCGACCTTTACTCATTAGGGAAAGTTTCTGAATAACGAGACGGCATGAAGGTGCAAAAGGCCAATTGTGCTCGCCAAAAATGTCACGCATCTAGTTCTGGGGCACAATTGCCCTGAAATGTACATACCTATTAGCAACTACAGCTGTTGCAACTCCCTTCGTAGTTGTTTGCAGGTGTAGATTTGTCATGTGTTTGGTGGTTGCATTGTCAAAAGACTGAACATGATGCGGTAAAGCGTACATCAGAAGCGAAGGAGGTGGATAAGTTATCAGCCCTTGAATCCGCCATGAGATAGTATAGGTACCGTGGTCATTCACCGTAGAGCCAGTGACCGCGGCGCCGATTGGGTAGATTCCCGCAGAATTTTCATAAAGAGTCTCACCTTCAAAGCCAGCAGGGTTCTTTGCAACTTGAATTGTACCTGACCAGAAGCGTAGACCTTGAATTTTTGTATTCGATACAAGCTGCAAGAGAGGGTCTTGCCCATTACTCGGCATTGCATAGAGAAGCCAATTCTTGTTGTCTTCCAGGATAATTCGATATTTGAAGACACCCACCCTTGGAGAAGCTACTTGGCTGACTGATCGGAAGAAGACACTGCTTTGAATTGCGGGCATGAGACGGTGGTAAATACCCGTCACGAGTCCCATACCTTGCACAAGCGGAAACGTGATGTTCGAGGAGGAGCCTGCCTGAGGCGAGAGGATTGCATTGACCGAGAATGCCTCCAAATTGGAAGTAGTCAAGGTCGTTGACGGTCCTAGCTCTACTGCGGACAGAATAATCGACTGAATGCCGATGGGATTGATAAAATACTGGATTGGCGCTCCTGGCAGGGCAGTGTTCTGTGGTCCATTGGCTCTCTGGTTTGCATCGATATGAGAGACAGCCATGCCCCAGCTTCTAGCATTACCGTTCCCCTTGCTCCATGTCACAGAGTATGGATGGGTCCATACCCCTTGACCCTGGGTTCCGATGAAAAGGTTGACGTAGAATTTGTTGGTAGAGACTGGGTTGCTCTGCGGGATCTATAGAGAATCAGCTTCTTTGGAGTTTGCCAGTCATTTATAGATATGTGAGATCTACTATGCCAAGTCTAGGGACTGGATGATCTCCTCTCAATGGTAAATGACTTGGCAACGCTTCGGTAGCAACCGGCTGGAAACAGTCTATTGCTTCTCTTTTGTCCATCTTGGTTGATGGAAGGTGGCTTTTCGGCAATTGCAACGAGTTATTACTGCCCGCGGCCTTCGTAGCTGATGTTATCAATGACTGAGAGCTGTTAGTGATCAGCGAAAGATTTTGGGGAAACGCTGTTGTTAGTATGATGGGCGGCGGTGTATAGGTTGGGAACGGCTGTATAGAAGGGTGCCCCTGCGTTTCGAGGCTTGTAACGATTATCTACTTCAATTTTAACTTCCGGATCAATGGGATGGGCATAAGAAATTCCAGGTCTTCTAGTTGGTAAACGGAACAGCCACTGACCCCTTTTGTGCCGGGAATCGTTTCTTGCACTGTCGTGGTGGGGGGATGTTGGATAATAGTGGTATTCCTCCGGCTATTTGTAGTAACAGGCTTGATAGAGGCTTGTGTGGGAAAGAGCCCGGTTGCGTTGCCGGTTGGTAAAGCAATGATTCGAACTTTCTGTGAACATGTTAGCAAGAATATTAGTACACAGGATCGCATCATAGTGGTCATTTTTGTGGGAGCAGGTGAGCTGATAGGAAAGATGCGAGGTATGTTCAGACAAGTGGTAGTGCTTTCAGCTTCATGCTTCGAATGGTACGGGGGGATGTTTAAGATGAATGCTTCTCAATTTTTATATAGTGTTCATTGGTATGAAACAAGGAAGATAGATCTTATACATCAGACTTCTAGGCCGATATTTGAAATACAGAAAATTCCAGGGAGAATAGGCAACGGAAACCACATAAGTGTAAGAGACAAGAACCTAGAAGTACTCAATTGAGTAGGGTAGCCTAGGACTACATTCCAAGAAACCTCGTAGTTAGGCAACGTCGCTGGAATTCCAAGATGAAAGAAATGGATGTCTGACATTGTTTTAACAGAGCCATGAACTGCTGGATAGGTAGGCGTATATGACAAGAATCTATACTCGGTACTCTGGTCTCTGTTGTCAGCTAGAAGCAGGCACTCAGCCTTTGGATATGGAAAATAGATCGAAGGGTTCCCCCACTCGGTCACCTAGCCCTAAACTAGCCCTAAAGTACTAGATATGGCTAGATCAAGGGCTGGTCAAGGCTAGAAAAGATTGCCTTATTCAGTAAGGTACCAACTCAGTCAAAGTCTAAGCTACTTAAGGATTAGATGAGTAGGGACTATGTGGCCGAACCTTTACCGAGTGTCCGATGCCCTCGGCCGAGCCGAATGGAAATGTAAGAGAACTCACGTACCTCCTACAACATATAGGCACGGGAATTGGACTATTCAAGTGTGCGTTGATTTAGTTGTCCCTTGCAAAGCCTTTTATAATGTTATGGATTTCACAGATCCAGCGATTGCATTAAAAAACCATGTCGCATTTCTCCTGAGCTGCGAGCTTCAAGAAGTCGCCTTGAGGATATGATGCACCGAACAAAATAAGACATGTGTTGGCAGACAATAGCTTTGTACAAGAAGCTTGACCGAAGGAATGCTCGAAGAAGGCTTGCTATACAGGGAGCAATCTCCCTTATCATTACCTCCACGCTGTATCTCGCTTCAAAGAGTCCAAGCTTCGCTACCTTGGGACAGCAAAGGATTTCGGGCGAGTCATTTTTGAACACTCATGATTACCATGCAAACAATTACTTATATAGTGCCCAAGTGGCTACCTCCGCTCTGGAAAGCTTGCTTAGAAAGGACATAGACATATCAGATCTTGCAGGACGAGGTCAACGCGTGTCAGCTCTCTCTAATCTACTTGAGGCTATCATCGAAGATCCTACCACCCCTCGAGACGGCTTCTTCGGCTTTCGGGAACAAGAATTTGGCTGGTGGAGGCTTCGGAGCGAGACATACCTGCCATGGGGGAACAGAGGGCAGTCAGAAGTAGGCATAGTCATGTGCGTAGGTCAGAGGGATCTTGTCCTTGCTGTGCAGAACATTCGAACGCTCCGCAATGTTCTTGGGTCTACGCTCCCAATCGAAGTCTTTTACGCGGGCGAGCACGACTTTCCTTGGCGTAAGCGGAAACAGTTTGAGCATCTTGACCCTAAAGTTCAGATTCTGAACATACTAGACTTCTACGACGATACGGTTGCTGGAATAAACGATAGCTTGGCGGAGAACGGTTGGGTCATGAAGCCGTTCGCCATGCTCGCTAGCCGGTTCCCAAAGGCTATACTGGTTGATGCGGATACCATTTTTTTGCAGCGGCCCGATACTTATTTCGACGATGATATTCATTTGAAGGAGACGGGCACACTTTTCTACCATGACCGAGCGGTTAAAGGAGGCTACACTGGCTGGATTGATACCCTGAAGTGGATCAAGAAGGTGCTCAAAGACCGGAAGCCTAGCACCACGCTTAGACAAAGTATCTTCTGGGCGGCAAAGCTAGAGCACCAACAAGAGTCCGGCGTTGTGTTCATGAATAAAGAGAAACCCGGTGTCTTCACGAGTTTGATGTTTGCAGTCTGGATGAATACCAAGGCTGCGAGGGAGTATATCAGTAAGCATGTTTTTGGCGACAAGGAGACCTTCTGGCTTGCTTGCGAGCTCACCTCCACCCCCTACTATTTTAACCCCTTTTACACCGGCATGATAGGCCATTACAAGGCCGGAGCAAAGGAAATGTGCAGCGTTCAGCTCTTACATCTCGATTCGAAAGGGAGCCCATTTTGGCTGAATGGTGGATTACGAGAAAACAAAAGGTTGGACCAAGAAGTGGGTCAAAAAGATTTTGCAAATCTCACCCATTATATTCCGGCAGGCGTAACGTGGGCAGAGCAACCCAGATGGCGGTACTTGAAACACGGCGTTTTCTGTACGGATACAAAAGCGGGGCAGGTGAAGAGGGTTGAGGAAGCAGGGTTGACCAAAGTTATTGAAGACATGATCATCGAAGCCACTGAAGTGGACCAAATGCTTTCAAACTGAAGAAAGGGGACGACATACTACGCACGCAGACTACAAGCGGCCAGCTCTGGTATGATGCCATTTCCAATGTCGCTGGCACAACTAGCAGAATGGAACCACGCAATTTGGGCTGCTCCACTGTTTGGGTAAATAGATGCAGTCACCCTAATGTAAGATCATATATATCGATCTTATACAGGAACAAGATCAAGGCACCTTGAGCCTGCATGTTGCATATCCAACTTCATTGGACAGCTACCTATGCCACATATCTTCAAATCATAGGCTTACTCATCGGGGCAATGACCCCAGGTTTCATCAGGACCCTGGGCTTCGTCATCCCCTGGAACGTCTCCTTCGTCGTCCACTCCGGCCCCACTGGCAGCCTCAAACTCCTTTCATACTGCTGTCTGGTCTCGAACGGGTGCGGCAGACTACTTGCCAGGTATTTGCTGTTCTTCTTCACCCGTTTCTCATTGATAATGACCCTGTCCAGCTTCGCATCCTGCCTTTTCTCCGCCGCTATTCCAGGTATCTTGGTGAGGACTTTGCCCTTGTTGCGTCTCTGGGCTTTCTTGCCGATGCCGGGGCCGGTCCAGGAACCCCAGCCTGGGAGGGTGTTGTCGATGACTTTCTCGTCTTCGTCTTGGATGGTGGCGCGCTTTTCTTGCTCGAAGGTGGCGACGACTTCGTCGCCAGCAAAGGCTTTGTGGACAAGGTCTTGGTCGCGGAGGACGAAAGGGAGGTTGGCGGCGTCGTCGGACTCGTCTTCGCTGTTGGGGTTGTCGGGGGCGGGGACAGCTGGGTTGGATGGCTCCTTTGGGGTGTGGACGCTTTGACGAAGGGCTTCTGCTTGTCGTGCTCCTTTGAGAGCGGAACGTGGTTTTGTCTTTTCGGCAGAAGGTTGAACAGTGTTTACTGCCGGGGTAGAGGAAATGATTGCGCCTGCATCGGGGTTCTGTATTCGCCGTCTGCTGGCGTTTGAATCTTTCCTTTTCTCCACCAACCATGGGTTCTCACTCGCTCCTTCTTCTTGGTTCTCGTGGGGTTTCTTCCTGTGCTTGTCCCCAAGTGATGGCTTTTCTACGCCTGTAGCTTTTACCTGAAAGCTCGAGTTGTCCACCACAATGTCAACGTCTTCGTCTTTTGCGCCATCTCGACCTTCTTCGCCTTCATCGTCAGAGCCAGGTGGCTCTTCAAACTCGTTCTTCTCGGCCTTTCGGTCTGATTGACGAACTTTCGCTGATGACGTCTGGCTTTTGACGGGACCATATGACTTTCTCCCTTGGCCTTCCTGGCCCTCTTCTTCGCTAGGAGTCTCCTCGCCAGCGAGGCCTCGTCGAAGGCTTTCCACTTCCGCATCATTTCTTGTCTTGCGACGTGCCTCTGCTTTTTTCATGAAATCCATTGATGCGAGCCTGGAGCCTTTGTCATTAGGATCCAGTTCATTGCCATTCTCACCAACGCTCTGCAATCTATCCTGCAGTTTGCGATTGTTCCTGGTGTCTCCTTCCTCAGGGTCGTCTTCCTCTCCTGATTCAGACTCTGATGAAACTATATTATCATCATCTCCAGCCACTTGTTTACCTTCAATTCTTCGTCTGAGGTCCTCTCCTCTTCTAGCCATGTCCGTCACTCCACCACGAGCATCTTCATCCCACTTGGCTCTACCACTATCCTTGACGCCCTTCGCCCATCTGCTCTCGTGATGCCGAGCTCCCATCCTCTCTTCCGCTCGTCTTCGATCTTGTCTCTCTTTCTCGCTTTCAGAATCATCCACGCCAGCCGCTGTGAGCGCATCCTTCTCTCGTTGCATGTTTCTCTCGCGTTCCTTACGGTGTACCTTCCGGTAAGACTTGCTCTTGATTTTTTTAATCCTCTTAGCACGGATTTCTTCTCTAAAAAGGAGCTCCCGGGCTCTTCGCAGTTCCGCCCTTCGCGCCTGAACCTCTTCAAGAGGCATTTTGTTGGCTTCCAGCTCTTCGAAGGCCTGCAGCTGTTCTTCTTCAGACTTGCCATTGGAAACCGCGAGACCGCTATCTTTTAAGATGTTTTGTATGGTACTCTCGAGATCTGTCAAAGGCAATGAGTGAGAAGTAGGTAATAAGCGCTGCGATCCTGGAGCAGCAGATGCGCTGGGATCTTTCAAGGGGAAAGAGAGGTGTTCTGCCCTTCGATTATGCTTTACGGTGTCTACCCAGCGGTTGAGAGTTTCTTTGCTCTGCTCATAGGCAGCCACTCGATCCAAGCGATCCTGTTGCCTCTTCGGAAGAGGGACATCTAGCTTCTTCGGTATCCCTCCAAGTTTGCTCGTGGCTTTGGGGTCATTGTCCGCGAGAAGCTTGAGCGACTTCTTTAATCCCGGATCCGTCACAGAAGGAATCATATCAACTACCGTGAGCTTGCGCTTTGAACTCAAACCGAATTGTGACGGAGTCGTAGACTCTTGCGTATCAACAGGAGCTTGACTGCGACCTGTATGCTGGTTCTGCTCGTTCATAGTAGAAACCAGAGCTTGCAACGAAGCTAGCTTTGCGGAGTCTCGAGCATCATCCTCATCCCCTGAGTATGAAAGCATGGACTCCTCGTCCTCTGCTGATGACCTAGTTTCTGGATCAACGTTGCTCTCTGACCCATGCAGACTTTCGCCGGATCGGCTTGGACTTTGCCTGAGATCCTTATCATCATCACTAGCATCCAGCATAGTAGCCAAGTCGACAGCATCTTCGCCCAAGCCATCACTTTCTTCATCTGAGCCAAGAACCTCGTCGCCGTCCTCGCGTAGATCTATGTCCTGTAGCTCATCGTTATCTAAGTTCGGTTCTGCATTCCTCAATGGAGTCTTCGTGCGCGAAGCCTTTTCTTGAAAACCTTGGAATCCAAAACCTTCAAATCTATCCTCATCACTCGCGCCCATCGCCTCATCGCTGTCCAGGTCGCTATCCTCGTCGAGGTTGACCTGTCCAACTACCCACTCATTCCCGCTGCTATCGCTCCCGTGTTCAATCTCATTGCCGTATCTATCTTTGTCCCCTGCCTTCCGCCTCTTTCTCTTTCCCTCTACATCCTCGCTTTCGTCGTCTTCGTTGTCTCCTTGCCTCTTGCGCTTTGAGGGTTCAGGCTCCGACTTCCCAAGGCGATTTTGACGGATTTTAGCCCTTGTAGGGTTCTGTTGCTCCGCTATAGCGAGAGCATTCAAGGAGCGCTTGGCCTTTTGCCTCTTAGCTTTAGGCTTCTTGAGCGAAGGAGCTGTTGTAGACTGTCTTCCGGGCATTTCGTGAAGCCAGAAAGGTCAGTCGTATTTTCTTCGCTTCCCTCACACCACAAGAGATGGAATATCTTGTCCTTGGATATCACTTTGAGCTTCTGCACTGTTCAAGTGTCTCTGCGCGAAATGCTTTTGTGGAAGGAAACTTTTCCGGGTGCTTTTATACCTCAGCCAATGCTAAATAAAATACTGTTAGCGCAATTACAAGCCGGCCGCGCTAGATTTGTATGGGTGCCACACCAAAATAAGGCGCGTTATTCTTGGAACCTCACTGTCGTCGTCGAGGATCTCGCTGTCGCTTCTAATGGGGCGGGGAATAACTTCGGGCTGGCCTATGAAAGGCCGCCTGCATGTCTACTAGTCAGGGCGGAATTTATAGAAGGGATGTAGCGGAATCGGCGGTCTGTTTTGAGAGGTTCAGAGAGACCTCGCCGCCGTCAAATAAGGGTTTCATTTGCAAGCCTATCTACTAATCCTACTAATCCTCTCACCTCGGGGGTACCTTTAGTTTAGCTATGTTATGGCCATCGTTTGCGAGCTTCTTTAGGGCCTTCTGGGTATCTTATTGGCGAATAAAATCCGTTATTTGACGTAATATAGTCACCCACTGGACGGAAATCCTCTCTCTTATATCGTCCTCTCAGTTCGCCGTGCCGGCCTTAAGTTCATAGAATTTAGACTTAATTTTATTAACTATCTTACGAATATCTAGCATATGCTTGCTAGGATTATCTGGTTCATCGTATTGGCTATCTAGGGGTGTAGAGGTCTTACGTTTAATGGCGGGATGATGAGAGGTAGAGAAAGACTTCAAGAAAGGTGACGGTGACCTATACGCGTTAGAATACGTAGGCTAACTCCATTCTTCATCACTAGGATCACTATCCTTAATCTCCGGGGTTATAGAAAGCCCATCATCGTCCGAATAGAAGGTCTTCGGGGTTCGATCGCGGTCTACGCCCTCGGGGTTGCTGCCGTATCAATCAAGCCTGGGTGTCCTCGAACCCCTCAATTTGAGGTGAATTGCGTACTACGCGCTCTTGAGAAGTTATCTTAGTCTAGAAGAAGAATTTGTGAAGTGAGTGAAACGAAATATGTGAAAATTTAGCGGTGGAAAGATGATTGAAGGCGACGGCGAGGTATAGGGAAGATAGTTAGAGGCGATAAGTCGCGTCCCCTGTTTACTATGGGAATCGCTTACTAATTGGGGGAATGTGGCTGTATCGGCCTAATTGTTCCCCCGGTACGGTACACTTAGTTTGGCTGAGGTTTAGAAGCTCCCACTTTTCCCGTGCGGCATAAGGCTGAAAAATATGCGTTAGTATTATACAAACACTAAGGTACCTTAACTGAGCCAACCACTAACTGAGCGATAGCATAGTCTCCTTCCTAAGGTACTCTTGACATCCAGGGATCTCGCGGTCACGCAAGTCAATAGTCATCATGAAACCCACAGCATCTCTTTACGCCAGAGTCAGGCGTCTACCACTTACGACCAAGCAAGTCAGCAATGGCTTCTACAAAGGCACGGGCACGGGGGCAATGGGTCGGCATACGAAGCATGGGGGCTACATAATTGAATGGCGAAAGGTCCGGACATACGTCGTGCCTGAGCAATTGAAAGACTGCAAGGTATGTGAATATGCTTCTTCGGGCTTCGCAGGGACTTACATATTCGCTATCGCAGCTCACACCATTTGTCACGAAGAAGATGAGGCCTACGAAAGGACGGTTCGAAGGAGATGCGAAGGGCGCACTAAGTGGGGAAGGGTATTTGAAGAGATGGAAAGAGGAGAACGGAGTCGATTGAGGCGGCACTGCAATGCCGCCCAGCTCCGAACTGTCACCAATGAATAAGGAGGATGCAGGGCTTGATGGTTACCGGTTGTCTCAAGGCAAGGCATCACGAACATGCCGTGACTCATTGAGATGTGAGGGAGTGAGTCGGACACGGCATGCTACATGTTGATGCTGGGCTCTGCGCTGGCTTATTATCATTATGCCAAACACCGTCCGAATATGCAGAGCATACCAAGTATAATCGTCGGACGGTACTTGGCGAGATTCTGCACCATTTCAAACTTTTGCCATCTATACAAACGAGCAAGAAGAAGCAAAAGCAGTCAACTTGACAAAGATGGATAAATTCACCATATGAGCAAAGAACCGTCAAGGATCGACCTAGCTCCACCAAGGCTCGACGCCTCCTGAATGCTGATACGCCATCATGACCAACTATGCCTTTGCTCGTCCAGACCTCTTTGAAAACCTAAGAGTCAAGTTTGGTTGGATCATCAGATGATTTTCTCTCCCAAGTCAACGTAGCCTTCGTTGCATGAAAAGCAGATCGCCAGTGTTAATTCCATCCCATTCGTTCATGGACCGCACTGTTCGCAAGCGCTGTCGCCGCTTGGTTTCGCTTCAACACCAAATGTTGTTTATCATTGATAGATAGCAGCAACACCTGAAGGCCCGCTTCAGGTGCCGTAGGCGTTGTCGCACCTCTACACCATACGCTACTACAAAGCCTACACCAATACTCGAATAGTATAACACTCCAAGTCGGACCCCCAGTATCTTTTGACATCCGTCACTAGTCAATCATTTAACTAGGTAAATAATACACCAAGATCTTTTTAGTTCGCCAAATAACGGCCTTTTCACAGCCAGAAGCACTAGGACTTAAGGCTCCTACGGTTCGCCAAAGTGTCATCTTATCTTCATAATTGCCAGAAGAAGCATCAAGAGTTAGACAGTTCGCCAAATATTCATCGTATCCTCACAATTTTCAAAAAAAGAACCAAGGCCTACATCTCCTACAGCTCACCAAACTATCACCGTATTCTCACAAATATCAGAAAAAGCACCAAGGACTTCATCTTCTACAGCTCACCAAACTATCATTGAATCCCCATAGTTGTCGGAAGAAGCACCAGGGATTGCATCTCCTACACTTCACCACACTACCACCGTATTCTCACAATCTTCAGAAAAAGGACCAAGGCCGATATCTCCTACAGCTCACCAAACTATCATCGTGTCCTCACGGTTGGCGAAAGAACCAGCAAGATCCAATCACCATTAAGACCCGCCAAATCACGTGGCCACCAAGAGCTCAGAGTACACCAAAACATTCTTGAGTCAATTAGCTATTGCTATGAGAAGGATGCTGAAGGTGATTGTTGTTCCGGACTGGATTTGCAACATAATCCTGATTGGGTCTAGCGCGCCTTGGCACAGGCTTCTTCACGCTTCAGTTATCATACATTCTTCCAGTTCACCGACAACCATTCACCGCTCCCTATAAATTCTCGACACTTCCACACTTACCTTTCTTCTATATCCTCCGCAGTCACCTTCCACACTCATCTTCCACACTCACCTTCCAAGGTCACACTTCTATCATATATAGATATCAAATAGATATCTATATATATATATACAGAGCTTATATCTCTGCTCCTGCCGACTCTGCTCCTCTTGCCATCACTGTCGCTTCGAAGAAGCCTAGGAACCTTCCGACCACAACCACGCTGTTCTCCGTTTCGTTGCCAATGGAAAGGTGCACTATCTTGGACACCTTGACAGACCAAGTGAAGACAATGTCGTCCAGGTACTTTCAGACCTGAAAATCCCCCGTCGCCGGCCTCCATCATTCAGTCTTCGCGTTAAGTTTCCACGCGACAAAACCACCAACAAGACCGGCGCTCGTTTCTTCGACCCCAAGTTTCACAGTGTGTATTAAAATTTCCTCTCTAATGCTTACACTGTCAATGATCATCTTGTCACCAATGAAGCCGAGTTCCGAGAGCTTCTCCAAGACGCCCCTCAGCACATTCACGCAAAGGCCAAAGAAGCCATGACGGGTCAAAAATTGTACCGAATGACTCTCTCTTACGAGGATGACGCCATCGAGCAGGACTTCTACCCGAATGTGTACTCCTCAAGCGTGCCTGAGGTTCAGAGCATCTTTGAAGCCATGTCCCTTGTGCCTACCTGCAAGACTCTCTCGGTGTTCATGTGGTAGTACGAGGATCTGCCTGCCAACTTACAGTATCTGTACGAGGTACAAGAAGACTATGTGCCGTTTCTAAGCTCATACCTGCATAAGTACCTCAATGGAATGGCAGCATAGTAAGTACCAGCGCCACAGTACTATGACATGATACTGAAATCAAACAATGTGCAATGGAATGAAATTCTAATCCCACACGACGAGGAACCTCTTGATGCACTGAGAACTTTTCGATCCTACTCCGCTTTCAATCTAATCGTTACGAATGGCATCGCTCGAGAAAAGATGAAAGACACGAACATCATTAAGAAAGTGCGCGACTCTCCTGTCAAGATGACTATTACCCAAGCAGTCCCTGACTACTACATTGGATTCTTGCAATTTCGTGACTTCGACGAGGCGAAGAAGATTATCATTGGCGCCGGCAGAGGCCTTGTTACCTGGGAGCCTGTACCAAGAGTGAAACCGCAATCCGAGCTTGCGCAATACGAACGTCCCGCTCGAGATACACCTGATGGTTGGCAAGTGTGGATTATCACAGACACAACAATCGACCATTGCGCGAACATTATGGTCTTCCTGCAGCGACCGACAAACGCTATGAACAAGTTCACTGTTTCCACATTCGAGATTCACCTAGAGTCATTCACTACAACACCACTCTTACTATAAATTCTTACCACTTCTACACTTAACTTTCTTTCATATCCTCCACTCAAGAGACACTCACCTTTCACACTCGCCTTCCAAGGTTATACTTCTCTTATATATATAACAGACACTACGATCATCAAGTCCTACTGGAGATTGCAATCAAGCGCGGCCTGAAGGTCGCGATTGTGACGGAAGCAAATTCGGCAGCGGACAATGTGGTCGAGGTGATAGCGGACAAGGGTTACATTGCAGTGAGAATGCATTCGATGGGTAAGCATCTCCAAAGGTTGTGGTGACCAACAGCATAACTGACTGCTCCGCAGGACTTGAGCGCCGCCACCTGGGAAAGCGCGCCCGCAAAGACGCCAAGCACCCGCTGCTACCTGCTGACCCTGAATCAGAGAGTGAGCCCGAATCCGGTAACGAAGATGACACCTATGTGAACAAGTACATCGACAAGAACGATGAAACGGGTGCAGAATCAGTCATCGATGGATTATCGGATGACGCTGATGGCGACGGGGGAGATGACGGAGCAGATACCAACGAGACTGTTCCTGGAGACGAAGATGCCGATGAGCCTGATGGTTGGCAAGACTATGAGCTGTCGATAGTCTTCAACGATCTCATGCTGAAAGCCACCAAGCACAATTACGAGAATGCGAAGAAGGTCATGTCTCCGGATGATCCTCGAATGAAGATGATCAACGCGGCCCTTTGGACCTACATCCTCAAAGTCATCGGCCGTATCCCGTGCCAAAGTTGTCAACAAGCTCCTCCAACGACTTTCTAGCAAGGCTATATATATAGAAGGATCTTCGCGCGCTCGTGCTCAAGATGCAACGACAAGAGCTCAACAGAGCCGAGTGGAGAGAGTACGGGAAGCTGGTGGAGAGCTGCGGAAATTCCTTGATTAAGGATGCAGCACATGCAACAATTTGTACCATTGCCCAACTTGCCAAAGAATTGTCGAAAAACATCAAATTCGGCTGGATCATCGTCAACGAGGCCTCAAGAATAACGGAAGCACAGCTCGTACAGATCTGGCCGCAACTGACCTTCTTATGATCATTGGCGATCATGCCCAGCTAGGTCCTACAAACCTGAGCAAGCCGAAGGAGAATCCTTTCGCTATGCTGTCCTTTTCGCCATACTCTTGTCTGGTGGAGAACGGCTAGCCGTACTTCATGTTGAGGGAAGTCATGCGCTCCACTGCCGGTCTCGAGGCTCTTTGCAGCGATCTTTTTTTTTTTCCGCCAACTGAAGCCTGGCGAAGGAACTTCACTTGATGCTCGCCCCATGTCACTCAAATGGCACAAAGAGATCCGTTCGCGCTACCCAACATTGAAGCCAGAGCCCGAAGGTCTGGTCTACCCCGTTTTTGTGAACATCACCGCCAATTCGGAGTCAGAATTCGGTGGAGGTACGTCGCGCATCAATCCACACAATGTGTCAGCCGTGGTGGACCATCTCATTTGGGTCGTGTGTGACGCCGAGGTTACTGGACCTAGTGAGATCGGTGTCGCAACACCATATGCCGGACAGGTGAACTACGACTTAGACGTTTTGCGCAAGGTTCAGAAAGATAGGCCAGATCACGAATGGCAATCACTTCGCATCGGAACGATCGAATGGTTCATGGGTTGAAAGGCCCTATATATAAACATAGGCCTGGTCCGTGGGTCCAACGACCACGGAGAACTTGGGTTCATGTCGGAGGGCCGTCACTTGAAGGTTCTGCTCTCGCGACAGAAGCAGGCCCTGGTCATCTTCGGAGACAAGGACTGCGTACTTCCTCTGGTTGTCGGTTCCAAAGACGAGGACGAACGTGAAGCCAATCGTCGAAATACTGACAACCGCCATCTCATCAAGATGCTGGCTTGGATAGAGAAGAATGGTCGCCGGATCGATGTGCCAGCAGATTCTCTGTCGCAGGAGTATGTCCAGCTAGATGCAGTCTCGGCCAGCTCAGGCTTCGACCCCACACCGGAGGGCGTACTTGATACGTCCGGCCAAACCGACTGGGATACTGCGCCTCCTCCTACTGGCGATGCAAATGTCAATGATGACGGTGGCTGGTAATGGGGTGGTTGTTCCACTTGCGCGGTGGAAGGAGGTGGAGCCAGATGGATGGTGGTCCAAGGTAGAAAGATCATTATTGCCAATGATGGCTTGCAGCTATATAGAATGAATTCTTAAGCAAGATGCAGCAGAATGTGTACAATTAATCGCTTGTGAAGCCGTGCCACTGGAAAATGTTTCCACCAAGGCTTGCCTGCCTCTGAGACTTTTGCACCTCACCTGAACAGCATCCTATTGCCCATATCACCTTATGCTCTAGATACACGATTGCCACACACATACGATAGCATCAACGGTGACGATTCCAAGTACGCTGACTTCCTGACAACGGCTCGAAGTGCTGATACCATAGAAACGACCATGATTTCCTATGACTCCACATGTACCTTCACTAAACAAGATACATAAGCCCGATGCTGAACGGCAAAATCTTATGACTACAAATTACCCATGTCACAGGTGCTGTCTAAAGCACTGGGTGCTTACATCTCCTCATGTCTAATTTAATCGTAGCGAAAATGGATCCTGTACGCATTCCATGCCTCCCTCTTACATTAAAGGGACTCAAGTCGGCCGCGAGGCAGTGGCTTTGGGAAGAAGAAAATCCTTTCGGACTCGACTATGATATGCTCCGCCTTCCCCATGTTTGCCCACTTCCTCCCTCCGTAGATAAGATATCCGTTAGAGAAAAAAAAAATAGAACTTCTGATATCCCGGCATTCTTGCCCGTTGCATGTTGAGCTTCTCCGAATCCACCTCATCCACGAGTGTCTCACATGTCCTTACTGGAGACGGGTCTCACTTGCCTTACTCCTTCCTCACTACTAAACAAGCGGATTCAGTAAGGAGAAGTAGTCGGACTGGATGGCAATCGCTCCGTCACAGCCAACGGTGTAGAGGCATCGACCCCACGTCCGACGGCCAAGCGTTCAAAGCGGCCCAAACATGTGACCACAGATGCAGCGTGCTCAGCCTTTCCATCGCCATCCCACTCCTCTTCTTCTTCCACATGAGAATGCTACTATTCGGCCCATTGCAGAGACAAAGAGCAAAGTGAAATAGCAAGTGGAAGGACGAGGAGACAGAAATCGCAACGAGGAAGCTTGGGCCCAAGAGGGTGACCTCCAGCGTCACTGTGACACTTCGGGGTGGGGGACCTGTTGGGGGACAGTGACACTCCTTGGGGCGCATGCCAAGTGAACGTGACAAATGGGAAGGGGGGTTACATGCCTGCGGAGTGTGACGTTTTGAGGGGGCTCATACCGCGGCATAGTGACACTCTGAGGGGCACATATTCGGGTATAGTGACATTCTGGGAGGGCACACGCCGAGGAGATTGTATGTGGTGCTGCTTGCGGATAGACAAGACGGCGAGGATGACTGGACATACAAAGACCATGATTTTAAGTGATTTTGGACTGGATTAGCGAAGAGATACGGTTTCAAGAGATATAGCCTCGCGCACCAGATGGATCCATTGGACCTGCATTTTAGAGCATGCGGTCCGGAAGCCTGGAGCAAGCTGTATTTTGCCATCATCCTTTTCAAGGAAAGCAGCATCCTCAGGCAGATACGTAGATCATGACTTAGCAGAGGTCAATGGTTGTATTAACCAGGCACAAGCCCAACGAATCCCATTCTGCTCCGAGGCGAAAGGCTTTCTCAGCTCTACTTATGTCTGCATTGAGCCATTGCGTGCCGGCTGAAGGCCCCTTACCTCTCAATAAGGACAGCTAGCGACCTCCCATTACATTAGCAAAACGTCATGCACATCAGTGCACATTTACTTGCGGAATCGCTCGGTCTTTCTCGATAGGAAACGCCATGCTTCATTCGTTACTGTTGTGCTTCATCACTGACATCGTCAATGATTGCTCATCGATCGTCAGTGATTGCAGCGATTGAGTCGTGAAGATGCGGCCAATAAATCACCATTTGCAACCTAGAGACGCTCATCGTCACCTCAATGTGTTGGGAGACTTGTTCAAATCCTCCCAATACTCTTCGCTGTCGTTTCCTGGACCAGTTGTTTATCGAAAGACGTTGTGGGACGTCCGTTCATATGCTTTGAATTATACTCGAAGGTCCGCTGGTGCGCATTCCCACTTATCTGCTGGCGCTGGCCTTCTACGGAGAGAACCTCTGGATAAGCTCCGTCAGAGTTCCCCGCAACGTGCATGGTCAACTTCTCGAAAGCTGCACCCTGTTTCCGTAGAAGCAAATCTTGGAAGAACGTGCAAATAGCTTCATAGGTCCAATCCACGAAATTTGATGCTGCTCCTACTTCAATGCTCTCAAATGCCTGGCAACTTCTGCTTAGACAAGCATGATGATGAACTTTGCCGAGGTGGGGGCACGTGTCTTGTTCATTATTGAGGTCGACACCGCTGAGGAAGGGCTGTTGTACAAACATTGTGAGCCGACGAAGATTGCGGCTTTCGAGGAGTAGACTTGCAAAACTAGATGACTGCAGAACTTTTGGTCAGCCTGCCAGGACAGGAAGAGGTCATTGCAGAAGATTGTTATACCATCATTCCTTGGTCTAGGTCCAGCGCCAGCTCCATGAGACTGGGGCAATAAGACTGTATCTCGAGAAGAGCAAAAAGAGAGAGTGTTGGGACACGGCTTTGGCCAAGCGGCAAATGCCCGTTATATTCTCTAAGCTGAAGTTGTCTCAGGCCTGGGCCATGCTTCCGAATTGCATCTATGGGGAACATCTTAACAGAACAACTGAGTGACAGATTCTCCAAGCTAGTAATGGCTCTGACAAGCTTTGTCATAAGATTTGTTGCCTATAGTAGTTAGTATTCAAGCGTTAAGATGGGCTCTGCATTTAAAGGAGATTGTAGCTCCCAACGATTCTAGAACGAGGTACAAGTTGGGACCATCACTTGGAGGACACTGACTTTGGTGTGATCCACAGTACTTTCGCAATGACCATCCGTGATCAAAGAACGTAATTGTAGAAGGTTTGCAGGCAGAACAGATTCTAGAAAGTTTATTATGAATACTTTCTCGAGCCTGAGAGACGTCAAATTGGACCAATTCCAGAATGTATTTGCAGTTCTTGGAGAATGTATCCAAAAATAGCCTTGCAGAAAAAGCTGCTCTACGGCAGGGAGTCTACCATGTTGCTCCATTTCTTCGTCCTTGAACCGGGTTCCAGATCGCACACTCAGAAGATGAAGTACGTTCAATTGATGACATTGAAGGAGGAATGTCTTGAACGTGCGCTCGACTCGGTGCCAACGCCGTAGAAGGCCTGCCTGCAGTTTCAAGGACACTACATTCGTGGGAGGCAGAGAGCTGACTTCGTCATTGTACTCGAGACCCGAGTAGACATTGTCGACGGAGAGGTTTGCACTTGGCCAGCTTTCGGTCAGGCAATCAAGGATCCTTTGAAGAATCTGGTTTGACGTCCAGTGAGTAAAGAACGTTTCCTTGTTCCAAAAAGACCAGTTTAAACGATGAAATTTATGGAGAGACTGTAAGAGTGTGACGGTTAATAACGAATCCACTGGCTTGTCGATGGTAATTTGCCGAGTGAAATTGCAGATTGCATGCCTGACTCTCATTCTTGCGTCCACGACCTCGGGGGGATCATTAGACTCATAGTCTGCCTCGAAGCAATTCAACAACTCTACGTTGAGCTTCACATGGCGGTAGACGATGGGAATGACTAAGATATTGAACTGTCTGGAGGCCAGACGCACAACGCGCAACGAAGCTGGCGCAGTACGGTAGAGATCTTCGAATATAAGCAGCAGGATATCTCCAGGGCATCCTTTATGCGGCAAGCGCGGCAGCCCGCTCATCTTCGTAATTAATGCAGGTTGATACTGTTGGAAATTGTCGAGGAAGGTTGAAAAATGGCAGCCTTGAAACCGATTTGCAGGTCAGTAGGGCTGGTTTAGCCGCTTTTGGATTAGGGCTAGTCTGGAGTATCAAAACACAGACCATCGCAGCTGGGACCTGGCAATACCAATTGGAATAAGTTGATGCTTGAAGGAATTACTTATAGTCTATTGATCTGCTGCTGGTAGCGCATCAAAAGAAGAAGAAGAAGCCCAGCCCCAAGGAAGCAGCAGAGCTAGCGTAACCCATCTCTTCAGCTCTCTTATTGAACTATATACCCCCTTTCGCTGCTTGCTCTCCTACCCATCTTCTTTCTCCAGTTCATTCTCTCACAATGACGCTAGCCATACCCATCCCTGTCCCAACACACATAGACGTAACACCAATCTTTTCCCCCGTCCTTCCCAGTTCATTGAGGAGCGTCGCCACCTGTCTGGCGCCGGTGCAGCCAAGTGGATGTCCAAAAGCTATGGCGCCACCGTTGCGGTTGACCTTGTTGAGTAGTCAGGCACGGGGCTTCGCGTAAAGCACAGGGGGAGTATAGTACCTTGGTCTCATCTAGTCCCAGCTCCCTAATACACCACAAGCACTGACTGGCAAAAGCCTCGTTGATCTCGAAGACTATTGGATGGTCAAAAATGAGCCACAACGTAAACCACAGGGGGCGTAACGCACCGTCGACATCATCCTTCGAAATCCCCGCTTTCTGTAACGCCAAAGGGATAGCTTTCCACGGTCCTATTCCCATAAGCAGAGGCTGTACGCCGACTATAGAGCTAGATACAAGCTTCCCAATAATCTTTTGGCCGAGCCTCTCTGCTGTACTCCTTTTCATCAATAGGACAGCGGCGGCACCATCAGTAATCTGCGATGCATTACCGGCATGAATGGAACCGTCCTTAGCAAAAGCCGGCTTTATCTTCCCGAGACTCTCTGCCGTAATGCCATCTCGTATTCCATCGTCCTTGTCCACCGTAATTGTCTTCTCCTCGTCCGTTTTCATATCCACAAACTTCACATTGTGTAGCGGTGTAATCTCCTCATCAAATTTACCTTCCTTTTGCGCTCTAACTGCTTTTTGGTAGCTCAACGCAGCAAATGCATCTTGATCCTTCCTCGATATCGACCTGTCCTTTGCCATCTTCTCGGACAGGACGCCCATAGGTACTTTGCAATTTCTGCTTTCCGGATGAGACTCCAGCAACTCTGAGAACTCGGTGACGGCACCCGGACCGTATTGACTGCTCATAGACTCCACGCCACCTGCACAGCCAATTTCTATCATGTTCTACACAGGTTTCAGAGTCAGCTTTGCTTCTCCAAGGAAGCCGGGCTATGAAGCAGATATCTAAAAATGTCTCGGACGGGGTTGGCCAAGAACCTCGAAGCCCAATTTCCAAATGTGCGTACCGAACGTATGGCATTGGCTATATCAATACAAGCCTGTAAGCCACTAGAGCATTGTCTGTTCACACTCTTCACAGCCGTGGTCTCAGGGAATCCAGCAACGAGTGCTGCTGCGCGAAACTCCGTCGCTCCTCCGCCCGGCGGCAGGACACTACCCACTGCTATATCTTCCACCAGAGAAGGATCGATTTTCGAGCGGGCGAGCAGAGATTTGAATACATGGACCAGGAGATCGGCGGCTGCAGTGTCTTTGAGGCCGCCCTTTCCACCTTTAGTAAAAGGGGTGCGTAGGGCACAAGTGATTACAATGTCATCCGGAGATTTTCTTAGGATAGACTCGCGGCCACGGGGGATGTCGACTTCGGAAGACGCGAGATGAGAGTTGACCTGGGAGAGACGCTGTTGTGCTTTCGACATGGTTGATTTTCGTTGACTCTATCAAGTTCTCTACCGTCCAAAAGAAAGAAAGAAAGAAAGAAAGAAAGAAAAGATGAGCAGTTGTTGGCCTTTTGAATGCCAAAAACGCCAAAAAGACGGGATGCTTTGGAGAAGAGGAGCCGAGGCACGGACATAGTCGGCGTAAACGCCGATCAGCCTTACAAGGGCCCTTAGGCATTGTGCTAAGCGGTCTTCAGAGACGGGCTATAAGGATGATACGAAATCCCAAAAACTGATACCTAGTTCTCGTATTTGATCGAAAGAGCGCCTGCCAGTAGCTTTCATATGCAACCTAATAGCTGAGCCCGGCATCATGGGTGGGATAAGAGTGGTGGAAGACCTTAGCTGCGTCGGCTCTGCGGTATCAGCCTATAAAGACGGCGGGCAGAATAGAAGTATGTCAGAACGAGCAATCAAGTTAGCAATAGTGCGAATACAACCGCTGGAGAAAAGAGCTCAGAGCCCTAAGAGCGGTGGAACACGCGAATTGTATTGGATTCGAGGGAAGATACAGCTAACCCTCGTTCCCCTCATCGTCCCAACCCCCTTCTTCCAGCAGCGCCCCTCTAACCCTCTCCCTGACCTCCATAATCTCCCTTCCCAGCGCCTCTTCCCACTGGCCCTCTACAACGCCAACCTTCTCCTTCAAATCATCCGTCAACCTCGTCTCCTGCCTTCTCTGCTCCTCCTCGGCTGCCGAGCTCGCATCCCTGCCTTGCGCCTTAACCTTACATCTAGCTGCTAAAGTGTGGGAGCGTATCTCATGGAGGAGGCAGAGAAGATTGACCTGGGACTCGATGAATTGATACGTCGACTTTTGAGCATGGCCGAGGAGCGAATAGAGGTATTGGAGCGGATACTCGTAGTAGGATGGATTTTCGGCGTACTCTTGCGCCGGGATCTGAACCTCGAAACCATCCAGTTGCGAGGGCACTCTGTGCAGGACCTCAACTAGGGACGGGGCGATGTCCCAAAAGGCGGACAGTTGGACTTCAACTCCCCGGCTCACGTTGTTCTCTATTACCTCCAGGAATAGAGAAGCACGCTTGCAGGCGGCTTGTTCGAATTGGAATCTGCGTTCTTGCGCATCCTTAGCAAAGAATAACTCGGCTTCGACATGCTTTTCCTGATCCTGGGATTGTATGTAGGGAAGGAGTACTACAGTCTTATATCGGTCGTTACGTTCGCTCAAGAGGTCGTAAATATGCCGATGCAAAGTTTCTTTTCCTTCATAAAGCCACTTTAACAAGGTCAGCTTCTCGAGCAATTCGGACTGTTCGTCGCCTTCTTCTTGAGGCAGGTTAGGGCTCTGCGACTGGGCATCCAAGAAGAGACGACTGCTGAGCTTGTCAAGGGAAGCCTCGGCTAACTTGATACGATTTGAGTAGAGTGCGTGCAAAGGCGTAAGGACGATGCTTTGGTAGAGATCGAAATCGGATTGCGCAATCTCTCTTTCAGAAATTGCAATCTTCTCGTTTAGCTCAACCTCAGCGACATCGAAGTCCGCTTGAGAGATGCCGCCCTGCTCAATACGAAACTCGATATCCTGTCCATGCACTAAGCGTTGATGCTTGCACCATGAGTTGGCTCGTTGCCTTTTTTCAAGGATCTGCGCGCGATAAGAATCTGTAATGATTTCTACTTCCTCCTTCTCGTGAAGTGATCGAACCACGCCCCTAACGTCCGCCAGGTCTGGGTGATTGTTATTAACTGCGGGATGATGTCGCGGATCTGGCGAGTTTTAGAATTAGTCCTGCCATTCGTATAAAATGATCTGATTTATAAAGGTTGTTTGGAGAGGAGTGAGAGGGGCGGTGAAATGGGTGTTTTGCCCCTGCAACTTGTCTCGCAACTCAAAGAATGGGTTCAAAGGGGTAGATATGAAAGGAAAAAGTGCCTTACATGGTGGTGGTAATGTCACAAGCCGTGAAATGTCTAGTCTTCTCGGGTCAGGAGTATACGGTGCAGACGATGATGTCGAGGGAAGGAAAGGTGGTGGAGGCAAGATGGAATCTTCCTCATGCAAACCAGTCTTTTCTGGGGGGTGCTGGTTTGAAACATACGAAGGCTGTCGACTCGCTCCTGAGGGCTGCCATTGCCCGCTGCTTGTTGATGCGGATGCCAAGTTGCCATAAAGCGCTGGTGCGTTGCGTGCTTCTCTAGGCAAACCCATATATTTAGATTCTCGTTTTGACCTTTCGAGAACCTTGAAAGCATCACTCGATGGGCCATCGCCGGAATGAGAATGATCTTCGAACCAGCGGCTGGGTGCTCTACCACGTGAATCTATTTCATCTTGTCCAGTTATGATACTCATACTGGCAGCTATAGGCGAAAGAACTGGCACGTAGTCTTTCCAAAAGGCACTTTCCGGCCGCTGCTGAGTGCTGCTGTTCGTAGTGGCGCTACTAGGTGACTCGTACTTCCGACTGACGGCGGAGGAATCATCTTCACTAGATGCAATGCTTGTCCGCTTTGACGTTTCCTGCATTGATAGACTATGCTGTTGATCGTGCAGATTTTTTTCAAGGCCAGAATGCACAAAGAGGTCTTGCGTCAACTCATCGACGTCGATGCCGTCTTCTTCGAAAACGGAAGCGTACTGCTCTCGGCGTATCCTACTTTCGGCGGTTATGTATTGGACGAAAAGTTCAAGTCTCTGCGAGTCATTGGCAGCGGCTGCTTCACGTTCTGCAAAGATACGATGTCGCTCAATGGCTCGTCCAGCGAAGAGACTTGGGCTTTCAGGGCCTAGGAGGTCTCCTAATGGCTCTGGAGCTTCTATAGTCAATGGCGTTAGAGAAACTTGCATGGAGTCACCAGGGTTTGATGAGTGAAGAAGGTGAGATATAGGACGCTTTTCAGGCCCAGGCGGCACGATCAAGGATAGTGTTTTGGTAGAAACACTCAGCCGATTAGGAGATGGTACTGAGAACGTGTTAAGTGATGAAGGAGGCGATGCGGCAGCTGAGGTGGATGGGTCTAGAGTCTCTCGGCCCGGCGATTCAGAATGCGTGGAAGTCTGATCTGCTGAGAAGGGTTGTGACCGGCTAGATCCTGGCTGAGGAATAGTATAGGATGATGTGAACGGCGCAGCTTTTCCAGACGACTTCTGGATTTCGGGGCTATTCAATGCGCGTTCCAGGCTCGGCATTCTCTTACCGCTGTTGGGGGTAGTGGACTTTGCGCTTGGCCTCTGCTTCGAGGCACTTACTTGAGAAGCTGATAGGATTAGATCATATGGTCTTACATCCTGGAAATCGTCTGCCCACGGAGCCACACTGCTTGAAGGTTCGACAGCTGAATCTTCCACAGCTCTAGCTTTGCCATTTCTGCTCTCGCTACGCCGCTCTCGGATACCCATTGCGCTGCAATTCCTGACTGCAGGGCTACGAAACAAACCTCCGGCTGAAGAGTCCCTCCGTGGGTGGGCTGAGGTGGCAGTCAGTGGATAATCAGCCCCCGACCGTCTCTTCCGTAGTATGCTGCCAGTATCGATATGCAATGGTGACGGCCCGTACGAATGGTCACGCGAGGGCGCCGGAACCTCTGTGCCATCTTCTTCCCTCCAGTCCGCTGGAGTCGGTGGCACCGTGTCAAGGCTACTTCCCGTGCCAGGCGGACGCCTCGACCGGAGAGGAAGTGTGCGTGCTAGCCCGGAAGATGGGCTTCCCATAGGTCGATTTAGACTCTGTGACCGCACAGCTGCGGGAGGAGGTCCTGGTGGAGGTGGAGGCAAGGGCATGTTTGGCTCCCAAATGACTGGACTAGGTGAATGGCTGGTGGACCGCGATGATCCCCCAGAAAGGCCTATTCCACCCGTAGATGCTGCCCTTCTAGCTGCTGGTGGCTGTACCATAGCATCGTCGTGATTGGCTGAAGGTGCTTGAGCGAGCACTTGAATTGTATGATCTTGCAGTGCATCAATAGCCTGACCAGCCAATGGTACTTTCGATGATTTCCCTCTCAAGGTTAATGAAGAGAGTAGACGATCTGCATGATTCTTGGACCCTGCACGTATCCGCTGCACTGCCCCGGGAGGAGGAGGATATGACGGCGCCGAAACAGCGTTTGGAGACTCCTTCGGAGACAGGTGTTGGCGCATCAAAGGCGAACGACCTCCAGGAAGTTGCGATATAAGGTCAGGCGACAGGGTTGTAGCAGCGCTGACGGGCGTACCGTAACGTGAAGATTCAGTGTCAGGTGATGCAGTATCGGCAGGAGAAATTATATTCGAGGTGCGTGGTGGTGGGTCCTGAGATTGCTGATCTCGACGAGGTGAGTACGGTGGTGGTGGAGAAGCGACGGGCTCTGGGTCTTCGTCAGCTGGGTTATGGCCAGATAGGGTTCTTCCTTACCATCAGGCCCCACAGGACGAGGAGCTAGATGTGCTGTCCTGGATGACTGGCTTGTCTGCCTATGTTCTCCTGCTATTGAAATGGAATTGGGGGAGACGCTGTTCACGGCGCCCCATTGTTGCGGATTGTAATGCCCACTAAAGGCAGAAGCGGAACGCGAAGCCATTGGCGATGCACCTCTCATGGCTCCTCCTGGAGATTGGGGATGTGGGAACTGAGGATGTGCAGAGAATGGGCCGCTCAGAGTGGTGCTCGAGATGGGTGTTTGCACCACTGCTCCAACTCCAAGGCCAGCGTTGCGTGCATTTCCAAGACTTGTCGTTAAGAGGTTTAGGGGCTGATTTGGGGGTCGGCGCCGCGGAGGAGGTGTTTCTATTCCTGCTGGTCCTCCCGAGACGTGATACGGGTGAGGGAGACTCATCTTTAGTAAGGTTGGGGTTGGTAGAGAGGCCCGGTGAGGCCTCTATTGGCTATGGCATCGACATGGTGACAGTGGGGCCAAAGGAAATGGGATCTGCTAGATCAACCATGATCAATGAAAGAGACGTCCATGAGGGTGCGCAGTGCAGAGCAAAGACTGGATGAAAGAAACGCGAGACTCGAATGGGTCATCCCTGGCGCGCAATTGCTTGCCCGTGTGGGAGAGTTCTGGATCACATCTCACGAGAGCGTTCTATTCTTTGCATATACTAGACCCAAAAGGGTACTAGACCAAAAGCTAAGCCTGCTACGGCTGACGAATCAAAGGATCCGTCACAACGCCTGGGCGCTTACGGAGGTCTTGGCGATCTCTTTTCGGTAAGGTACCTAAGGTACTCACCTCTCTCAAGCTTTCGGTGAGCTACGGAGTACTTTCTCTCAGAAGCTTGGGATGACTTCTATCACGACGTGATACTATCAGTGGTAGTATCTGTCAATAATGACTCAATCTTGAGGGCTCGAGTAGTATTGCCTCGCATCCTTCTCTCGCTTCAGTGCTGACAGAGCAAATGCGATCAATGCATCCGTAATCAATAAGCAGATGGTATATTATTAAGAAAAGATGACATGTGATATACTGTAAAGCGTGTAATAGAACATAATCAACCTTTAACGGGTGGTGGAGAGAATGAGTCCAAAAACCATGAAATCGAACGGATCTCGAAAAGTCTGACAGACTGGTGTCAGAAGTCTTCGAATGCAGGCCGTAATTTGGGTAAGCAAGAGAAAACGAGGTTGGAGGAGCAGAGTTTGATGATCAAATGTACTCCGTAAGTAAGCGTTCAATGCGTTGATGCGTAATCTGTCAGATCCAAAGGCTTGATAATGAGGCACGGTGCTTCTTACATTTGCCACTCATCGATACCAGCGCTGAAACAGAGGCCTTCATGGTCAAGCATCCTGTTCTATGCCAGATACAAGTCGCTCGAGGTTGATGCTCTTCTTGGTTGTTTCGACCTAGAGCGTTGAGGTTGGAAATGGATCTGAGATCAATACCCTGTAGTGATTTGTATGAATTCTAGTTGTCATTAATAGCTACCTAGCATGTCTATTATACAATGGTAGCAAGATAGCCCTTTCTCTTCCATCGCTGCAAGATGAGCCTGAGCTTGCGTCCACCTATAGGATATGCCAGTCTGGCCTGAACACCTTCTATGATACATGATCATGTCAGCCAAGTCGTTAGTAATATTGAAGGTAGTCTTGCCACGCCTCTCAAGGCCAAGCCCAAGCATCGTGTCAGCTCAGCTGCCTACAGACACTATAGGCTATGGAGAGAATGTAGAACAGACGGCTTGATGGCATTGGGAGAAACCCATGATGGAGTTCGGTAGATGTGTAAGTCTGGAGGCCAAGGATCGAGAGTGGGAACAAGAGCAAGCAAGAGATCTTGCTGGGCTTGGATTCCATAGTCTAGGCCTTCGTCTCTTCTCCTTCGCCGTTTGGTTGCTGTTCTGGAGAGCCAACGTCTTGTGACGTGACACCATCGGTGTTTTGGGTCTTGACATAGTCGTTAAAGACCGCAAGTGCCTCGTCGACTTTCTCGCGCAACTTGTCATTATCATCAATCCTAACTTTGTTAGCATTTGAACCTGCTCGCCCCATTTTACGTCATCACTCACAAAGACATCAACTCTGGGTTGTCCATCTCCAAAAGCATGCCTGTAATCTTGCCAGCTAGATCTGGCTGCAGGATTTGGATCTTGGGATAGATGGCTTCGCCGAGTAGTTGCTTTTGTTGGTTTGGTGGCGCCGCGGCAAGAGCTTCGAGGGTGGCGGAAGGAGCCCCAGCTCCGGGTATCTGTGGCATGCCCTGTGGGTTTGCTCCAAATCCCATAGCCCCACGTCCTTGCTGAGGAAATCCGCCCATCTGAGCTGGCTGTACACCCACGTTCATGCCCATGCCGCCACGACCTGGCTGACTTGGGAACTGTTGAGGACGGCCATCTCTACCACGCATACCCTGAAGGCCCATCATCTGTTGCGGCATTCCTTGGAGACCCTGCATACCCTGCATCTGCCCACGACCGCCTTGACCACCGCGACCTAATTGCGCTTGTACTTGGGCCAGAGCCTGAGGATATGCCATGCCTGCGGGGAACCCGCCAGGAGCACCCTGGGTCATAGCACCGAACGGCATCTGTCCAGGCATACCAAAGGCTTGGGGTGGCATTTGCTGTTGGTTCATAGCACCACGGCCACCTTGTTGAGGCTGCATGCCGGGAAACTGGCCACCACGACCACCCTGCAAGCCAGGAAGCATCATGCCCTGCTGAGGTCCGAAAGGGAGTCCACCGCGCCCAACATTGGGCGCAACAATACCAGGCTGCTGGCCGGGACCGTAGAACATTGCAGGTTGGATGAATTGTTGGTTTGGCATTCCAGCAGCAGCGGCAGCTTGCTGCATACGAAGAGCGTTACGTGCTTGAATGCTCTGTTCCAGTTGCGTCTTGCGGACTTCCTTGCGCATGGCTACTGCAACATACAATGGCTTTCCATGCACCATCTTCTGATGGAAGTCGGTAACGGCTTTGGTAGCCTCGTCGGCGTTGCTGAAGCAGACGAAACCGAATCCTTTGCTCTTACCGAGTGGGCGCTTGGTGGATTTGGTGGTCTCCTTCTTCTCGCCGTCTTCTTTCTCGCCATCATCCTCCTCGGTCTCTTTGGCGTTCTCTTTCTTGTTCTCCTTGTTCTTATCATTGTCTGGGGAATCGATCCTATCGGGCCCGGGGTCACGCATGACCTTCGCAGAAGTGACCGTTCCGGCACCTGCAAATATTTCGCGAAGCTTTTCATCGTCGATGTCATCATCCAGGTTCTTGACATATAGATTTACGCCTTGATACTTGGACGCCTTTTCGACGCGCGCTGCCTCGTGCTGCTTGCGAAGCTCTTCCTCACGCTCCGATTTCTTCTGTGCACGGCCAACGTAGAGTACTTGGCCTTTGAAGTCCTTGTTGTGCAGCTCGTCCACGGCAGTAGCCGCATTTTCGTGATTAACATAGTTAACAAAACCAAATCCACGGCTCTTGCCCGTCTCTGGGTCTCTAGCAATGGAAGCTGATGTGACGTCGCCATATTTCTCAAAAAGTGCTCGAAACTCTTCGTCTGTCACCTCCGGCTCGATGTTCTTCACATAGATGTTAGTGAAGTTCGCCTTCATCTCATCGAATTTGCTGTCCCGGTCCTTCCTTGGGATGTGGTATCCCACAAAGACTTTCTTCTCGTTTAGCAACATGCCGTTCACGGACTTGATAGCATTTGTTGCTCCCTCTCCGGTCTCGTAATGGACGAATCCGTAGCCTTTTGAATTGCCAAACTCATCCTGAGCAACTTTGCAGCTGAGAATGTTACCGAACGACGCAAAGGTGTCATGCAAGGCTTTGTTGTCGATAGCAGTATCCAAATTCTTGATGAAGACGTTTCCTTGACCAGTCTTGCGCAGAGCAGGATCGCGCTGGGACCACATGATACGACAGGGACGGCCTTTGATAACAGTGTAGTTCAACTCCTCCATGGCGCGCTCACCATCCGCAGTGTTGTTATAGTTGACGTAAGCATAACCAAGTGAGCGACGAGTCACAGCGTCGCGACAGACACGGATCGAAGCAACCTGGCCGATTGAGGAGAAGAGCTCGAAGAGCATAGCCTCGGTCACACCGGAGTCCAGCTCCCCAACGTAAAGTGACGCAGAGTGAGGTTGGTTAGCTCCGCCTGGAGCTGCGGAGCTCGGAGTTTGAAGAGCTTCTTGATCGTTTGGAGATTGAGGTCCACCGACGCTAGTGTCGATGCCGTTGGGCAGACCGTTGGTAGGAGCGGATGACTTGTCATCGATGGAGAGCTTCTCAAGCGAAGGGGGCGAGCCAGAGGCAGTTTCGGCAGACATGATGATACTTTATGTTTCTTCTTGTCAGTACGGTTGGCGGGAGTATATGTCGGAAGACGCTGCGGTGGTCCACCTTGATGGGAGGTGGGTAGAAATGTTGAGGACGTACAAAGACTAAGTTGCTCAATATGGACCGGTATGAGGTATGGAAAGCGTAGAGGAGGCTGCTGTGTGATGCAGCATTAGCTAATAACAGATAAAAAGATTCCCCGTGCCAACGGAGAGATGGGCAAGTGTGCAAAAGTAGGCCTGGTGAAGTCTTTTGAGCGGTCAAGTGACACTTACACAGCTTTGTTTGCTATTGGGTTTTCTGAGTATTTTCAAGTTTTTTTCTGATATCACGAGGGTTTTCTGATAGGGGAGGAGTGCAAAGATAGAGGAGCAGGTACGACGTATGTTCTAGACGGTTGACGTGTTGCTGTGTTAGTTATGATGTGAGAGGAAGCAGCTGTAGAAAAAGAGATTATCTAGCGTGGCCGGCTAACATGGCAGGACCGACCGATATTTAACCGGGACAAAGCCAAGGGCCAAGGCAGCATTCTTTCTCCAATCACCGCAACCACGACAACTACCAATTTCCTCCTTCCGTTCAGGCTGGGTTGTACCTTCCTCGTGAAAGGAGCCTTTCAGCAGCAGCGAGCGCGAGAGATCTTCTACTGGGGGGAATAGGCGAACTACTTATTTCTAGGTAGCAAAGTCCAATGTACAAGCCTGCTCGATCAAACCAAGGTCTCACTCGATGTAGTCCTTCAAAGCTCAAACGAATTGAGGACTTGAGAAGGATATATTGTACACTGCAGTACGGCCATACACTTTTAATTGAAATGTAGGTCTATGAGTAGAGTGGCCTCTTCCACTGACAGCGGAAACCGTTGATCTGGCGGATATAAAATTTTAAAGCCCGAGGGATGTATATATCTTTCACAATGTAGAACCGTGCGCCGACGTGGTCGTTGAGCTTGCCTTTTTAAGTCCCGTGGCAGGTCTCGAACACTGTTAATCAGCATGCGTCCTTCTGGCCACTTGCAAATCTATCCTCACCCATCCACGGTCGCCTAGAGATCTAGGTCCAGCATTAGCAATGTTCCCTTCCTTTACAGGCAGCACGCGGCCCAAGCGACAAGTAAACCTCTCAGGTCGCAACAACAACCCTTTCGCGGCCTTACCTGGCTCTCGAACCTCCTCATCCCCGCAGACCTCGCAAAATGCACTTGCCCAGGCTCATCATGAGCGGTTACTGAGACAGCAAGAACGGGAACGTCCTCCTGCAGCGACTAAGATTCAAAAGACATGGAGAGGGCACAAGGAGCGAAAGCAGGCCAAAAATATCTGGAGGCAAGAATGGGAACACATGGAAGGATGGAAGCCTACGGGACCTTCAGAAATCAGGGGACCCCAGCTCCTTGCGCCGGCTTATGCTTCAGAAGCTCAATGTTTGGGTTCGCTTAGACTGCTTGTACAATTTGCCTCACCAAGGAGCGAGCTTGATATCCGTTGCCTTAATCATTTCACAACGCGATATCTCCAATCCGTCCAACCGCAGCCATCTAGGTGTCCAGCCGATGCATGGACATATCCTTTGTTGCGTCTGGCGAAATTGTCTCTGGCGACACTGAGCGCAAAACGGACTCCTCCATTATCTACCCGGACCGTGGACAACCAGATAGCTCTTCTCAATACTGTGGCTACTGCTATTCCAAGACAGCTTGCTTCTTATTCGCATGAGTACTTCCGGACGCTGGCCGAAGCAGGAACTGGCCGTCAATGCTCCAATCCGCACTCGATAGAGTCAGCAGCTCTTGCCCTACTTCAGCCAATCAGCGACAGAATTGAAAAAGCGTACGAAGGTTTTGCGTCTGAGTTCCTGACCACACCGGGTCTTCCTGTAGTGTTCGGGAGTCTGGAGGGACTTGGTCGTGGAATACGATATCAAACATTGGCTACTGCACTGCATGAAATCCTGTCACGCTCATCACATGGCGATATACTACAGCTCAACAGCCGGGAAAGCCTCCTTTGGCTACTGGCATACTTCATATATTTTCGCCGCCTGACCTCTTTGGGCGGACAAAAGCTCACAGACTCGCCGGATGTACGATACGTCAAGATTGTCTCGAGGCTAATATCATTTCTAGCAGACGACATTGGCACACGAATAGACGTGTCGAATCCTTCACCTTCATCTAACAACAGTATCTCCGCTCCTCCAGCAAGTCCTATTCTGCCACTGCCAGCATTCGTGCGCTCCGAGATCTTGACCCTCATAAATCAGGAAAATGTGAGCAGTCTTCTTGCAAATTTCGACGCGGTGCCTGTTTCGAAGGCAGGCGTATCAGGGACGCCCAGCGAGGCATCTGCCCTGGCAAGCTATGCCTTGACTCTGCTGAAAGCCTTTCCGCGTCGCGGGGACGAGATACGGATGTGGCTCTTCCGAGGTTCGACATCAAGAGGCTCTAGCCAGACAGATCACGTAGAATCGCTCCCGGCTATAAAATACTTTTACCAGGTTGCAAGCAGAAGCAAGATTTACCAACAGATCAGCAAGGACCCTCGGGAAACAGTAGGAATGTTAAGGCCAGATAATCCTCATATCCGAGAGAACAAACAATCATATTCTACTGCAGACGAGTCTCGAGATCAACAATGGCGTGTGATCCTCCTCTTTCTGGAGCTGTACACTTTTGTCCTCAAAATAATGGATGACGAGGAGTTTCTCGCTGGCACCACTGCATATAATGACCAATGGTCGTGGACGAAGAAGAGCGCTCTACCACTTGATCAAGTCAAAGACCTGACAATCTTTCTCAAGAATCTCTCTTTTTCTATGTACTGGAACGCTTCAGAGATTGCCGGAATTGAGGCAGCAGAAGTCAAGACCAGCCTTGCAGAATATTTTGGCGGCAACAAGGCAGCACAGAATGAATATCGACACGACGAAGGTCCAGCCAAATTGGAGGGAATGTCAATCGCTGGTGTAAGTGGCATGACTCTAGTCTATATGAAAGGACTGGTCACTGGTGTACTTCGCATGGTCTACGAGCGAGAGTATGTCTTTCTTGGTATTATCATATGTTCAGACTTTGCTCATTGTATTTCAGCTCTCGCCGAAAGTTCCTACCTAGAGATCATTGGCTGATGACAAAATATTTCGAGATGGACCGGTTCATCCCTGCCGTGGTAGAAGAGGAGGAACATAGGCATCAGATACAGGAGTCTTACGAGTCTTACGAGGCCAGTGGCACGAGTCAAGGTGGAGGTAATGTTGGCTTGGATGATGATGATGACGATGATGACGAAGGGGTTGCCCTCATTGGTAATTCACATGCACAGCAAGTCCGGCGCGCAGAGCGCTTGAAGAGGCAGCAGCGCAAGAGCTCAAGGAGAAAGCAGCTCGAGTCCGTCGCGCCCAGGCTGGAGATATTACAGAATATGCCATTTTTCATACCTTTTGCTACACGTGTTCAAATATTCCGTCAATTTGTTGCCCTTGACCAGCATCGAAGAAGGGGCACGTCAGATCCGGACATGTGGAGGTTCGCGCAGATGAATTCCGCGGCTCATCGCGCAAAGGTTCGAAGAGAGCACATCTTTGAAGACGCCTATGCCCAATTCTATGACTTAGGCGAAGGTCTCAAAGAACCCATTCAGATTCGATTTGTGGACAAATTCGATACTATTGAGGAGGGCATTGACGGCGGGGGGGTGACGAAGGAATTTCTCACCAGTGTGACGAATGAAGCTTTTGGCGCTGCCAACGGCATGGAAGCGCTTTTCATCGAGAACGATCAGCATCTGCTCTATCCGAACCCTTCTGCTGTCGAAGAACGGAAAGCAACCCTTCAGCAAGCCATGCGCAAGGAAGGCTCCCTCGAATGGAACGAAAACATCAGGGACTTACTACGAAGATACGAATTTCTCGGACGTATCATTGGTAAATGTCTTTATGAAGGTATTCTGGTCGATATACATTTTGCACCTTTCTTTCTTCTGAAATGGGCCCTGACTGGAGGCTCCGGGTCTGCAACTAAAGAATCAGGCTATCGTGCCAACCTCAATGACCTTAGAGACCTCGATGAGGGGCTCTATCAAGGACTGGTATGTGCCATCACTCCAGCTAAAAGGGCCCTTTACTAACACCTCTCAGCTGCAACTGAAGAATTACCCCGGGGATGTTGAAGACTTCTCTCTCAACTTTGCCGTAACGGACACAATCCGCATCTCCCCCACAGAGACCAAACAGATCACTCGCGAACTCCGCCCCTCTGGTGCTTCCATCTCCGTCACCAATGAGAATCGCCTCGTCTATATCTCGTACATGGCTCGTCATCGCCTCCAAATCCAACCGCATCTCCAGACCTCAGCTTTCCTCCGTGGCCTCGGCACCATCATCTCCCCCTCCTGGCTCAGCATGTTCAACCAGTCTGAGCTGCAAACCCTTGTGGGTGGCGCTAGCTCCGAGATCTCTGTCTCTGACCTCAGAGCCAACACACAATACGGAGGTCTCTATGCCATTGGAGATGACGGCGTCGAACACCCTTGCGTGCAGATGTTCTGGAAAGTCATGCAGAGTCTTGAAGATAGTGAGAGGAAGAAGGTGCTGAAGTTCGTTACTAGTACGCCCCGAGCACCACTGCTTGGGTTCGGCAATCTGAATCCGAAGTTCAGTATCCGAGACAGTGGAAACGATCAGACGCGGCTACCTAGCACGAGCACATGCGTTAATCTGCTGAAGCTGCCAGTGTATCGGGAAGAGAATGTTTTAAGGGAGAGATTGTTGTACAGTGTCAATGCTGGAGCTGGGTTTAACCTTAGCTAAGCGGAGACGACAACAGCGCAGGTGCGGAAACGATACGTAGTGATGATATACGCTTTTCTCATGATTTTGAAGTTTTTCAGCGGCATAGGACGGAACTAGAGATTGCGAAGGTTTGGAGCACACCTGTCGAGCATGTGAACAGATGTCTCACTACTGAAGCTCATAGAACGTAGTCTCGAGGGCAGATGCGGTGATGCACAATAGAAGTCGAAAAACCACACCTTATGCAGATTTGAGACGTGAAGGTTCCAATTTCATGAACCCACAAACGACGACATTGGGATGACTAGGTATGTTCAATCTACCTTAAGAAGAAAGGAACTGCCAACCCAGTTACTCGAAATCTGAACACGTCCCATTTACACCTTCGCATCCCCTCCTCCATCTCTCGAGGCACGAAAGATATGAACAATTGACAGCCACATACATAGACCTGCTGTTGGGGAAAAAGCTTCCCATCCATGATAAAATGCCAACTTGCAACTTTGTATGTCTTCTCAGACCTGGCATATGTTTAGGGATTAGCCCATACCCCTTCGGCTATTTTAGGCTCTAGAGATCACGACTTCGGCGAATGATTGCAGGAGGCATTCTTTTCCCGCTTATCCTCTGGACGGAGAGTCGCAGATTGGTGGCAATGAGAATAATGTAGACTTTTCGTTATATGTCTCTGACGGCCTAGAGGTCGGGAGCTTGCAGATTTCGATAAATATTGGAGGACAATAGAGAAGTCGTGCATGACCTCTGCTATGTTCTCTTGCCTCCTCCTGCATGAAAGTGAAAGGCCGCTAAAAAGAGCGTAGAATGTATTGCTCCGAATGGGCTTAGGCCAGCGTTTACTTTATTAGCGCCAAGCTCAGATTTTTGGGGTCTGTAACTGCAGAATCCATTTAAGTCACTTTACTCATCCATCATACAACTGATCATAAGGCTTCTTCAATGACAACTTGATACGAGGTGCTTTCACTTGACTTTATCTTGGTATTCATGCTAATTATACGTAGTAGGTTTGACCGAACGTATCAACCAAGCTCACGACTCCTATCTCCCGCAAGTAGTACCTCGAAGCAATGCCCTTCTTCAAAATCACCCTTATACGCTCATCCATTGGCCTACCTAAGAAGACACAGGGAGTCCTCAACGCCTTGGGTCTGCGAAAGCGAATGGCGACTGTCTTCAAGCCAGTCAATCCATCCACCGCAGGTCAGATCATGAGAATCAAAGAGCTAGTTGCGGTATCAGAGGTCGAGGAGGCCATGACGGATGCAGAGATGCGGGAAATGCGGAGACCGGATCCTGGATATTATATCGAGAAGCCAGGGATGGGTTGAGAGACTTGGGCGCTTGATCGATAGTTGGACGAGATCATGCAACTGGCAACTTGAGGGTCGGGATAGTAGTCGTGGAGCTTCGTCGAGCCGAGAACCAAAAACGCTGGATTTTGAGAGCAAAGTTCCTGTCATTCCATCAGGCAATTACTGAGCAGTCAGCGGCTGTGGGAGGCAAAGAGCCGGCTTTTCACCAGGAGTCGAGCAGGTCCCCGATTATGACGCCTCTTCCCCTCGGCTTCGCGCCGCTTTCGACATGAAAGGGCCATTCTTAGGGATGACTTGAGCTGTGGCAACTGGGGAGGTGTGCTGCAAGCGTTGTGCAGCGATAGCATTTATTTGATTTCGCCTGCCAAGCTTGTTAAACCCGAGACCCTCGGCTATAGAATATACCCATATTAAGGTAGAACTTGTTTGATGCCATATGATCTAGTATGGAATGCTCAATAAGCCGTTTTGTCTTCAGTTGCCCGTCTTTATCAATCTGCCAGGTTCTGAACACTATAGATAATGGGAAGCTCTCGTATGCCTGTGAGTCTTCGGACGGCGCTACCGACTTCAAAGACCAGTCCGAAAGGCAATTATCTCCACATAGGCACCGATATGTAGAGTTTTCCTGTCCGCGTTGAGCATCACACTTGTACTGATACTGAACACAGTCTGCGCAACCTCGTTTTCTTCTTCTTTCTCCTACGATGGACGAGGAAAGGTGTCTTACAGCTCAAAGGCCGCGGGCTCTTCGGAACAGTGGCCGAGGCATACATCTCGATACGACGAACGCTTTACGGCATATTTTTGAGAACCCCCGGCGTACGTAGCCAGGTCCAGAAGCAAATTACAGAGACAATCAGCAAGCTTGAAGGAAAGCTGGTCCCTCAAGGGCCGGGCATAAGTCGGTACCTCACGCTACCAAAGGAAGGATGGTCCGAGCAGCAAGTGAGGGCAGAGCTGGAGAAACTCGGTGATATGGAGCATACATGCTGGGAGGATGGTTTCGTCAGCGGAGCCGTTTACCACGGTGGAGATGAATTGATCAAGCTACAATCAGAGGCTTTTGAGAGATTCAGTGTCTCAAATCCAATACATCCAGACATCTTCCCAGGGGTACGGAAAATGGAGGCGGAGATTGTTGCAATGGTCCTTGCCATGTTCAATGCACCAGCTGGTGGAGCTGGGGTCACTACGAGTGGAGGGACAGAGTCAATCTTGATGGCATGCTTGAGCGCGAGGCAGAGAGCCCGCGCAGAACGTGGCGTCACTGAGCCTGAAATGTATGTGCAGGCAGAGACTGCGAAGGCTTTGGCTGACTAGTGCAGGATTGTACCAGAGACTGCTCACGCAGCGTTTCACAAAGCTGGCGCATATTTTGGTATCAAAGTGCACCTGGTGACCTGTCCGGCACCTACTTACAGCGTACATATACCCAGTGTTTCTCGTCTAATAAACAGCAATACCATACTTCTGGTAGGGTCTGCCCCAAGCTTCCCCCATGGTATCGTCGACGACATTATGTCTCTATCGCGCCTCGCTCTCCGCAAGAAAGGATCTCTACCTCTCCACGTTGATTGCTGTCTCGGCTCCTTTTTGATCCCATTCCTCGCTCGCGCAGGTTTTCCAACTGTCCCCTACGACTTTAATCTGAAAGGCGTGACAAGTATCTCCTGCGACACGCACAAGTACGGCTTTGCGCCCAAGGGAAACTCAGCCCTTCTTTACCGAAATTCGGCGCTCCGCACCTACCAGTACTTTGTTTCCGCCGATTGGTGTGGAGGTGTGTACGCCTCACCCAGCATTGCAGGCTCACGTCCTGGAGCCCTCATTGCTACCTGCTGGGCTAGCCTGATGTCTCAAGGCGAAAGCGGCTACATCGATAGCTGCCATAAGATTGTTGGCGCTGCCAAGAAGATCGAATCGACCATCAGAGAGCACCCCTCCTTACGGGACGATCTCACTGTTATGGGAAAGCCACTCGTCAGCGTTGTCGCTTTCACGTCAAGGTCCCTCAACGTGTATGATCTTGCCGATGCTCTGTCCACCAAGGGGTGGCATCTCAACGCCTTACAAAGGCCGCCGGCCCTCCATGTCGCCGTGACGTTACCAATCGTTGCTGCTGTGGACAGGCTTCTGGGAGACCTCGTCGCGGTTGTGGAAGAGGAGAAGGAAAGGGAGAGGGTAAGGATAGTCGAAGGCAAAGGAGCAAAGGGCGGGGCCAAAGGTGATACGGCGGCCTTGTACGGTGTCGCGGGCAGTATTCCGAACCCCAGTGTGGTCAACAGTCTGGCCGAAGGGTTCTTGGACACGCTCTACAAAGCGTAAATGGCGTGCTTCTGAGGGAAGGACGCATGGGGCGAGGGTGAAAGGCTTGTGGGAAACATTGGAGGCAACGAGCATATGCATAGCGTCGATGAAGGTATGATAGCATTGATACCAGCAAATACACGCCCTTTTCGGACCCTGGCCTAACAAAGTGAATAAACACATGACATACAACGAGCAAGCTCTCAGTGTGTCAATGTCCTGAACATTTTTCCAATTCGTGCCCTCTACATCTTTTTGCGAGTAGAGAAAACTCGAGATTCGCACATGCAGATGGACAACCCTCAGAGCTATTACCTACCTCTCCATGTGTTACATTCGTGCAGGTGTTATCTAGGATTCATCGACTGTTCATACGAGTCTCGAGACCTTCGCCGGAGTAATCTCACCTTCTATGCCTCACTTTTGCTACGGTCTCTTACGCAAACAGGTCGCGTTGGCTGCGGATACGATTGCACTTCAGGATAGTCACTAAGGCATCATAGTCATGGAATTCGTCTATTTGAAAGCGTGATGAAAACCTTGTCTAAACCTTGGAAAGCTGATCGTGCCTCCTCGTGCTTGTGAGAATGGGGAAGATCCTGCGCTGTATAGGCAATTTGGGCCACCAGGCCGAAACGTGCCGCTGTAATGCTGGGTTGAAGACTGCAAGACTGGGTGCTGTCTTGATCGATGGCTGGATTTTCGCGGTGCAAATTCCATGAGAAGTGCCATCCTCCAGATCCTGAAGCCTCAAGTGCAGTCTATACTCTGGGAATATGTAAAGAACCGAAGACGTGTTCCATGACCAATGAGATCATTGGTGCCAGGCGTCAGACATACTCCGAAGTGACGAGTCCATAGTTCACGCGGTCGTAGATGAGCTCATACCTCGTATAAGCCGACAAGTAGGTAACCTGAATTGCGTAGTTGACCTTGTAGTACACCTTGCCATCAGCGCCCTTCATCTTGGGGATCTTCTTTTCGGGGATGCGGCTCAGATCTGCTTCGACTTTGACGAGCTGGGTCACGCTTTCTGTGGGTAGTGTAAGCTAATCAGTCCATGACACGTGTGCTGGGGCACTACACATACCATCTTCCACGTATTTCGGCGCTCCAGAGTTTTGGGGATCGCTAGCACAATATATGGTCGTTGAAATGTTGCTGAAGGGGCCTCGAGACACTAGTCTCTGTCGATGATAATTCAGGCGGACAGGTTTATCTTCTTTGACCAGATGGCCCTGTTCTACTATGTCAGCGCGATTCAGATATCTCAAAATTGCATGGCTGTTGTTCGAAGGTACCTTCTCGATGAACCATTCCATCATATAGGTCCGGTAGAAACCCGAGCATGCATCCCAAACCTTCCTTGCATTGCCGTGCTCTTGGTCCGAATGAGGGACACCGCAATTGATGCCATAGTGTTTTCGGGCAGACCGCCCACTGATCTGAACGGTGGCAAAGGCGGGAGATGTAGATGCAAGTCCCTTCATCAAAGCACCTCGGACGACCGCAGTCCAACTATAGGATATTAGCCCACACGTGCTCTTGCTTGAGGGTCAGTGCTTACCTGTTGGGAGATTGCAAGACCTCCACGCCGCTGGACTTCACTTCTTCACGGATGGCATCTCGCAGATAGGCATTCTGTCCGAAACCACCAACCAGTATGACGGCTTTGACATGTCTCTTCGCAGCCTTGATCTGGTCGGTCACTAAATTGAGGACTGCCTTCACGACAGGATCAAAGATGGCCTTGACTTCGGTACCAGCCATAGTCATCTTGTTTCTGCGGATGCACAACTCTTGGTTGTCTTGCAAACCAGGAACTGTATGTCACTGAAAGTCAGTCCCGAACGGAAAGTTCAGAGCAGAGCGACTGTGGACCTGGAATTTGAAATTCTTCGCCAGCTGTTCCCCGAAATTGTCTCTTCACCTATCAAGAGCACCGACGTCAGTATCCAATCTGAATCGGCATAGTATAACGGGTTTACGCGTACGATACTCTCAAATCGGTTCATTGCCTTTCGGACCGTTAGTTGCAAGTATTGGAAGGCCAATTTGGAGAGTCTTACCTCTTCCATCACTTCTGTGTCCCATTCAGGCAGGTTTCCAAGCTTTTCCTCGAGGTACTCCTGGAAACCGCGATTCAAAAACGATGCACCGCATAAAGAGCCAGATCCAGGACTAGCCTCGGCGAGCTTCAGGATTGGTTTCAGGGAGGAAACCTTGTACGTGATGAGGTCTACTGTTCCCCCACCAGCATCACAAAGCATAAATGTGTCTCCAATCTTAAGCCCATGTGGGTCCAGTGCATCCAGGGCGTATAACGCTGCTGCCTCAGGCTCAGAGATTATGTGGAGCGTAGCTCCAGCACCCATGCGAGCGGCTTCTGCACATAATCTAGTTGTAGCTTGAGCCATGTCCGACCACACTGCGGGGACGGTAATCTGCATTATATTAGCAAAGAAAGGGTAGGCATTTTCTTGGATGCCATGATTACATACGATGTATTCGATCGGGGTGGACAATAATGCACTCTCTGGGAGTTTGTAGCGAAGAGATCGCTCGGCATGTCTGCGAATTGACGTCAAAAAGTCTGTCACGAGCTTCGGGGGGTCGTAACCCGGTTGGGCACGAATGCTATCAAGACAATTGGCAAGAGGCGACTCGCGAACCTGCGAGGGATCGAGGTCCAACTTAAACCATCGATGTCTTTGTGGTGCAGAATCCTCTATTTGAAAGCCCCACTTGGAATTATTGCCATCATAAGCTATCTCTCTGATGAACCCACATTTAGCCAGGACTTCGATCTTTAGCATGGGCAGGCGGTAACTACTACTTACGTGGGAACCTTTTCGCTAGAGATGCCTTCCAAGCTGTCCGAAGTGGCATCCGGCCATTGAATAATTAGCGTTTGAACTTCCGGCTGTCACGAGTCAGCATATCGGTAAGCAAAAGTTGGAGAGTTGTCCAAGCGTACTTTGCGAGTCTGCGCCCAAGCGATACCAGAGAAGGTAGTTCCACTTTCACTTGGTCAGTATGTACGGGCTTGTCAGTGCAGTGCCACTCACAAATCGACGGCGACTAAGATCTTGCGATCAGGCTCCTTCGTCGCCTTCTTCGTATCTGACTTCTTGCGTTTAGGCTTCGGCGTTGGAGGTTCCGCACGCTTTATAGCAGGGGTACGTTTCTTCGGTTCTTTCAACATCTTCGGCTTTGTAGTTGTTTTGAGCATCGTATGTTCCTTGGGTCGAGACGCCGTAATGCAATTGGAGAGCTCTGGCCGTTGTAGATGATTAGAACGGCATTCTCAGCGATGCGGAGATTGTATGGCAGAGGTGAATAGAATATGACAGATAGCGGAAGTGAGTATCAAATTCATCCAAAATGAGGTCTTGAAGTACTTTACCAGTTGCCAAGCCACGTTCGCCATTATCAATGTGAAGAGATTCAGCGCAATCTGATGAGATAACTTACCGATTTCTTCTTCGCGGAACGTCATCTTGGATGAGTTGGTCATTGTGAGTTGAATCACGTTTGGATTTGACACCTTCACGAACAGTCGAAGTTAGGACGAGTCAAAGGACTCAGACTGACAACTCAGAATTCATTGATAAACTAGACGAGCAAGTAGCCGACCCTCTTTGAGAATGCTTGATTTCGATTACTTGCCAACGGTGCAGGAAGAAGATGTGGAGGTTGAACGAGAGTACGAAGTACAAATACCACAATTGTCATGTCAGGAAGCCGTCATGCCTGCAAATGAGTCGCAAACTGGAGAAGACGAGCTGCACTCACTACAACCACTACCTCAAAAAGCTGTCAATCGTGAAGACGAGTCGGATGATATTATCATGACAGACGAAGCTCCTATAGAAAAACAAAATGGAAGCCAATCATCTGATGACCGGGAGCTTCAGCTCACCGAAACCAGAATTCTAAGATCAGCAAGCAAGCGGCAAGAGAAGACTGTCAAAACCTTGGAAAAATCCAAAGCTGATAGCGTTGAAGAAAACCTGGTGGACGCCAGACTCCGTCTGCAGAGCTGTCAGAGCGAGTTGAAAGATACAAAAGACAAGCTAGCTACATCCAAGAAAGATCTGAAAAAGACCAAAGGTCAGCTGACTGGCATGAGAAAGGAGCTGGCCACTTGTAGGCGGAAGCTCCAAGAAACCAAAGGTGTTATCCGCCAGATGAAAGGGACCAATAGTGACCTTCAGCATACCCTTGAAGCCTCTCGGGAAGAACTGTCCAACTGCGTGGACGATCTGTTCAGCTTGCAAGGAGTGGCTCAAGTACCGGACTCAACCATTACGGAACGATTCGAATCCCTCGATCAGCAAATCATCTATTGGATCGACGCAGAGGTTGCGAAATTTGAAAAAGTACATCCAGAGGCCGAGCCTGACTATGTATTTTCGGGCAGCGAATCTGGACCCGTGAAAGGCTTCCTGCGGCTTCATCCAGACGCTGGCGAACACCTAGCGAGATATCTAATCCATCGCCTCTTGCAAAAACATGTGTTTAGGGGACACGTCTACTTATTTGGGCTGCCAGAAGAGACTGCACGTTTGTTGTGGGAAGCGGAGCGAAAATTGGCAGAACTTGACCCACCAAGAGGTATGTAGTTCCCGGTTGACTTTAGGCGCCGCCGCTCACAACGAACAGATTCCGTGGCGATCGCTAGCTGGCGTTCAGAGACACTCAAAGCACTTGACAAGACCACAAAATGTGGAGATCGTTGCCAGCAACAATCAAAACACTTGACCAACGACCTGTTCAAGAGGCTATACATGGCTCTTCCGGTCTTTTTCTCAGGTGCTCAGGCTGAAGCCACATTCTACGACCAAGTGGTGCTTCCTACTGTCAAGCTCGCGAACACGATCCGAATGTCCACCTCAGACTATGTTGTTTCGTTTCCGGAGTCACTCGTCGCCGGATACAAGCCTGTCACCATAGACATGCTCAAGATGTGCAAGATGGTTGATTCCAAGAGTGGAAAGTACTTGAAGCCGGACAGCGCGGTGATTGCTGACAAGGATGGAGTGATCGGAAAAACCGTCATATATCTGATGCCTGGCTTGTACCGCGTGACGAAAGGCAAGGAGACGACTCTCCACCAAGAAACAATCCTCGTTGAGCTCTATCATCCATTGGGAAAGCGCATCAAAGCTTCGACTTAGGACTTCTCATGGGCGACGCTGACCTTCATCATCTCCAGGGTGGAAGCCGTTGATCAAGGATTGAGCGAATCTTTTACGAAGGCGCTTGGCTGCGCAGTGCTGATACAGGCTCTTTGCGAGACGCAGAGGACTTGGTTCCTCCTCATGGTTGCTTCAGGAATAGAAGTCCATGGATGCACAAATCACCCAGCAGGACCAGAATGATTTCTCTCCCATAGACTGGTACTCTCTCAATGATACAATTCACTTTGATCGTTCCCCAAATCTTTTTTTTTGGCGCCAATGTTAATCGACAATAATATGAAGAGCAGACGCGTAGATCTGGACAAGCAGACATCACGCTTGTCCAGATTGGGCATAGACTGAAATTTGAGCAAGCATCTCACTCATCCCAATCAGCATACCCCCACAGCCATCCCCACGACCCAACCCTTCTTCCTCCTACTAACATCCCAGATCCCCCCCCCTCCCCGCCATCCCCCACAACGAACGCCCCATTCCTCCCTCACCTTACGCATCCCATCTCTCTCCGCCTATACCAACCCCTGCTCCTAAAGTACAACACGAAGTCTACGCCTCCAACAACATCCATCCCCTTCCACGTTCCCTCTCGCTCGCGCCGTTTCCTGCCTAAAACTAGCAAGTGTGCTGTAGCGATCTAGGCAGGCAGGCTGCTGAAGCTGCATGTAGTACGAGCTGTAAGGGAGGGAGGGTGCAGCGCTGATATCTGAGGGGAAGGGATAAGGAAAGGAAAGCGAGATGGTGGTGCTGGTGCGGACGGTGGGGTGTGTTGGTGGGGGGTAAGGGATCTGAGTGGTGCTGGGTGGTTGGCTGGTTGGTGGCTTATAGTTGTTTAGCTACAGGTAAGGTAAGGGGAAGAGGTTTGGGGAAGAGCGTGGAGTGTGTATTAAAGACTAGGGAGAGAGTCTTTATTCGGTCTATCGAATCATTTGAAGATAGCTAAAAGTGATTCTGGCTCTGTGGAAGAGGGTGTAGTACAGTACACACTGTTCCTGTCAAGACTGGCTGCATGTCGCTTGCTCCGTGCCTGTATTATATCTCTTTGTCATGCCTCATGCCCTCCTTTCTTCATACAGTCTATTTTCGTGCCCAGATGCTGTGTATCAGCAACCCCGACTCTCATCTGCTTGTTGCATTCATCCCTTAAGAAACAGCAATACCCGGCTCATCAGTCTCATACAGACTGAGCATGTTGCGCCCCCCACATATCGATCCAAAATTCCCCGTACAACATAACGAACAGGCATTTTCCGGAGCTTGGCTAGTGCTATGGGAAAGATAGTTGCCGCAGAAACATCTAACCACCGTCAGACAAGATTACCTTCGACATCGGTTGATGACAGCGCCGAACTTACTCTTTCGAGTACTCTACTCCGAAATAGTGAAACCCTTTACATACCTCCGCGCATCTCTCCGGTGTCATATGGCCTCTTTTTGCTTTCGCAATGAGCGTCCTGTCGCCCGGGTTATCGGTCCAGCAGCCTCGATATGTCCAGCCTCGTACTTTGACTACCACAGGAGGAGGGGGTTTGGGTGCAGCTAGCTTCGGGGCGTTTATCGTTGAATTTGGCGAGACGAGTAGTGGGACATTCGAGCCAAACTGGTTCACCTCATACAGGCTGAGCACATTCTTACCTCCACATGCTGCCCGTGCATCCAGAGAACAAACATTGGCACAAAGATCATCTGGAATGGGGATGCTTGAAGGAAGGATACTATTTCCACAGTAGCATCTACTCCAATCAGCCACGTATCACACATGTCATTGCCAATGGAAAATGACCAACTGATGACCACTTTCCAAGGCGAAATACTTCCAGCCACTACACAGACTTGCACAGCGCCCTGGGGTAAGTTCGCCCGTCCACTTTTTGCCCGTAAGTGTTCGTGAATCTACGCGATCAGTAAAGCACCCTCGATAGGTCCAGCCAGGTACCGTGACCATCGCTGGCGGTTCTAGGGAAGCTGGATTAGTGGGTGGATTTAACGATGGTGGGGCTGAGATGGTGCTTGTGACGAAGATGAGGGAAGCAGATATAATTGCCCTAAGGCGCCTCATGATGGTCTCAATGGAGGCACAGGTTCTGGAGAAACGAGCATGGCACCACTTAGGCGGGAAGGTCAAAGGTTAGGAAAGGAGAAGCGCCACTTGGTGCCAATGCGTAGAATACTGCGTGTTGATTGCAGTCCCGCGAAGGGGATGTTTGCTCTCCCGTAAACGCTGGTAACTGAATTGGTTCGGAAACTGTGCATTGCCACGAGTCGAAGAAAACCGATCTCTGGGTTTCATCCATTCCAACTGTTGTTGCATGTGGGGGTACACCACAAACGCCGCGAAATGTTTTGCTGAAGACGCGCTTTTGGCAGGCAAGCCGTTGATCGCGAAAAAGCACACCGCACGTTTGCCCCCCCCTCATAATGACTACTGTCAGCTGGAGATAATTCAGAGGCTGAATTACAATTTGATAAGCCACATTGGTCACTAGAGAAATGTACAGGGTTACTGACTCTTGTAGATGTTGATGTGCATTAGACAAGATGTGAAGTAGATCCAGAGATATCGTCTGGCAGTCGTTCCAAGCGCTTCAATGCGTCTTCTTCGGCACTGGTCTTTCTTTGGCGCATAAGCGACACCAAGCTGGCGTGGGTTCAAGCGCTTCCATTTATGGGGGTTCTCAATGGAATAGGGCAGTGCAATAGAAGGATTCTATGTGAAGGCGTGTGGGCTAAGGACAGCTGTAACATGCGTGTAGTAAAAAGATCACGATTGTCCATGAAAAGACAATGAGCTGTCAAAAAAGGTAACAGCCCAAGGAAAGAGATTCTTTGAGTGCTCCCCAATTTCACAATAGCAGCAGGTCAAAGAAGGAAATTATAGACGATAAAAGTCATATTCCGATTTGTTACTGTCAAAATTCGGGTAACTCGTAGGATCCTACTTTGTACGCTCGCAAATGCCAGTTTCCTTGAGATTTTACCTGTCCTTTGGAAATAGCGGCTATGAGTCGTTTGTTGATGGCTTCAGCATTAGTGTCAGTGATCTTCTCAGCGTTTGCCTTCACGATGTTGTACACTGAGAGGGATGATTTCGCTTGTGTTGTCGCCGCAAGAAAGGCTATCAACACCCATTGCCATGGCTGCTGACCACTTGCGAATGACCCTCCATCGTGACTGTGTATGCTGTTGCCGCGCTCACTTTAGGATAATTGTCTACTAAAGTAGAGACTTCATAGACTTAAATCCCGAGTTGCTGGCATTGAAATGATGTATGTGGTTTTGACTCGTGGAATCCTCAGTGTCTCTTCGATGGGTTCTCGCTCGAATCATCTCTATCAATGAAGAAGCAATTGCATCGCCCATCAGCTCGTAACCCTTCTTTCCAAGGTGGAGTCCATCTCTGTCGTAAACCCTGCTGATCATGATGTTATCCATGGTGGCAGGCGGTAGCATTCGTGAAACGTCCACACTGTAAAGCTTCTTGTGTTCTTCATTTATGATCAACTCATTCAGTTCATCGTATTTGCGGGCTAGACCTTCGCTCTGAGTAACCGTCTTAGTAACGGTCAAGGCTATGACCATGGAGCCTGCGTCGAATGCAATGCTCCATAGTTTCCTCAACGCTTCAATAATCTCCTCTGGTTCTCTGCACGAGACGAGGTCGTTGCCCCCACCTTGAACTATAACCCAATCCCAAGGGCTGGTTGCGGTGTCGACAAGAGAGCGCAGCCGCTTCGTGTATTGGCCTTGTATCACAGTGTCACCCGGCAATCCGTCAACCTGAATGCTGAAGTCTTTATTTGGCAAGGCTTCTTTTAAACGAGCCTCTAGTGTGTTGGCGTAAGGATAATAGCGCAGGCCCATCTGATTCCATCCAGCTGTGATTGAAGCACCGAAGCACAAAATGCGGATAGGAGTCGCCATGGCCGTCAGTCAGTACAATATAGAGTTCAAGAACGTTTCAATACTCGGTAGGTAGATGAATTCTTGCGAAGATCAAATGCAAAAATAATTACGATTCCCAGTCAGCCCTATGAAAAAGCTAGCGTAAGGTACTCCCAAGGGCTTCCTCAAGACGCTTAGACGACGATCCGAGGACCGTAAACGATAAAGTGAACGCTGTATTGAACGCTGCATTTGGTGGTAGGAGAAAGGCTGTCAAAGATCCGAGGCCTTGCCGTGAAGCAATCATCGAATGTAATATTGTAACTGAGATGATAAATCTACTGATAGCCCTCCGAAAATATGTGCAAAATGGGCACGATGAGCTGCTCCTTCCCCAAAATCAAACCAAGCACGCAGGTTCGACTCCAAAAACTCCACGCTCATCGAACAAAATCCTGCCAGTAGAGTACAAGGCAAAAGCAAACTGCCAGCCGCAAGCAATTCGAAGCAAACCAAAGCAGCGCAAGCAGCTCCAGGGTATAATACAAAGTGCAGCAAAAGTACATTGGTATCAGGCTCGCTTGGTAGTCATTCGTAGTAGCGGCGTCATCCCAAGCTAGACGCCCACACACCAACATTGCTCGGTAGTCGTGGTCTCAGTTCGTATTGGTCAGGCTCGGTGCTCTGCGGCCTCCTCGTGTTCGACATCATGTGCTGTGGGAATCCGAAGGGCGGGTCAGGATACCCGAATCCATCATTATGGCCTGGACTTGGCAAACCGCTCGGATGTGCTGGACTCTGCCATCCGGAGCTGATGCTCAGATGTGGGCTGACGTTTCCACTGCTAGGTTGGCGGAGGTCGTGGAAAGTGGGAGGCTCGAGTACAGGAAGCATGGGATGAGAGGTCAGGGATGGACGGTGGGGGTTGCCACCATAGGCAGAAAGGGACGGCGAGCTCGCAGATGGAGAGGAGCGAGGGCTGGGTTGTTGGAGTCCGGCTCGCATATGATGAGGTAGGTAATCGCTAGAATTGTAGGAAGTGTTGCTTGATCGGCGGTGAAGATAAGGCATGTGAGGGACGTCGCTTAAGGGCGATAAGGGGAGATTTCGTTCGCCGGGAGAGGGGGTCCTTGTCGTTCCAGAAGCCATGGATGCGGTATCAGAGAAAGGCTCAACTTCGGAGTCGGCACGATTGTGCAGTCCAGAATTTCGAGAAGCAAGGGCCGCTGCAGTTGCGGCGGCCGCCTCTTCCACTGTGCCTGAGTGTTGGTTCTGGTGGCGAGTTAGGGTAGTGCGACGTGTAAAGTTCTTCTGGCAATCTGCAAAAGGGCATTTGTATGGTCGTTTGCCAGAATGTATGCGACGATGTCGAGCCAGAGAGCTCGAGTCGCTGAAAGGCTACGAAGATTGTCAGCGTAATCCCACGTCACCGTTTCGGACTTTCTCACCTTGCCACAACGCTCACACATGTGTGGTTTCTCGCCTGAGTGAACTCGCATATGCACTGTCAAAGCGGATCGCTGTATGAAGGGTTTGTTGCATCCTTTCTCTGGGCAGACGTGAGGCCTGTCGCCGCTGTGTATCCGTTCTATAGTACTGTATTAGCAATGATGCTGATGGCAATCTTCAGGCGTCCTTACCATGACGAGCAAGATCACTCCTTCGTGCAAAACCTTTACCACAAGTAGTGCAAGCAAAAGCTTTCACACTTCCATTGCTGTTTTGCCGTGAACTGCCAGAGTCATCAGGACCGTCTTCGCGCTGATTACTCGGTTGTTGTTGTTGTTGTTGCTGTTGCTGCATGTACACATTTTGGAACGGTCGATCCGTGTAACTTGTCTGCAGCATAGGCAGCTGTTGCTGCAGCTGAGGCCCTGGATTATAGCTCACACCCTGCGCCATGTGCTGCTGGTATTGCCGCTCAGCGGCGGCCGCAACGGCAGCAGGTCCTTTTCCATTCAACATGTTTGTGATATCCATAGTTGGGTGTTACTCGGGAGATTCCTAAGCAATCGATTGGGCAGTATTTCGTGTTCAAAGGTCTCGATGTAGCGTAGTGCTTTCGCAATACTTCGACTGGAAGCAGCTGCAGGGATGCGGCACCTTAGACGAGCGACAAGTTCCGTAGAAAAGCTGTGCCCTTCGAGAGATCTGAATATCAAGCAAGCATAGACAAGTTGATCACGGGATTTTGGGCGAAGCTCGGGAGATGTTTGGTCTCACTATGTCTTGTACCTCATCCAGTAGAGGCTGACGCCTGCGAGCTCTGAGGTGCAATAGGTCGTTTTGCTTAAGATACCAACATGCCCGTCGTAATTTTATAGCTATTCTTGTGTAGAACCTTCAGGCGTGGTGTCTCGCGAGGTTGTGGAAGAAACAGGGTCTTGGAACGTATGCTCCAGCGTTTTGGAGATGTCCCGGCAAAGGCTGATGAATTGCGCCTTGTGTTCGCGCTCGGTCCTTAGTTTGAAGATTCACACAGAATCACGGTTCGGTGTTGTAGATCTAGCAGCTTACACTCGTGGTCACCCCACTAGCCAAGCAAGGTCGATGGGCGGTGCGCCCGCGCTGTGCACCAGCTTCAGGGCCTGGAATGAGTGCACAGGATGTAAGATCTTTTTTTGTAGGCTGATGTGAATGAACGCTTTCCTCTGGGATCTGCTCTGCTTGCTGTTGATGCAGACACTCGACAGAAGGTAGGAGTGGAGGCGGTTGAACACTGTTCAAACACTATTCTCCCCAAGTGTCGGACTACCCAATCTGTACTATGATCTCTTTGCGAGGTATTGTAGATGCTGTTCCCAGGCCAACACCCCCTCTTTACCGTGGAATTGGGAGGATAAGTCGGTTAAGGTGGGTTGGTAACGAACGACTGTTGGAAGCTAGAGTATTGTGGTGCAGGATCGGAATCTTCGAGTCTGGGGAAAGCTGCGGGCGTTGAGGCTAGATTGGGTCCCGCAATGTTCCAGTGTAGTATGGTCCAAGCTGTTGCTGGACTCGATGGCGGCAAGATGTTGGTGTTGGGATCAAGGCTCTTTGGGGGGGGTTGGAGTGTGCACAGGGCTCGTAGGGAGGACGATCTAGGATCTAGGAAAGACGGTGAGGGGTTACTTGAAGCCCCTGACGTTGAGGCAACAGGGGGAATTGCGGTGAAGTCGAATCAAGTGTCATAGAGCGCCTTCTTATGCTTCATTGGTTAAAAGAAAAAAGCGGGAGTCCTAAGAGGGGCAAGCAAGCTCACGGAGATTTGATGTGACACCCTTGCAGGCACGCTGTGATTTTTGATTTTGATTTTTGATTTTCTCTCTGACTCGAACACCTTTTTTTTCCCTGCCAGCGAGGATATGTCGAACATTAGAGAGGCATCATCAAGAAGAGGAACATTATCTTGAGATGATATCTTTGTATCTACAATCAAGGGTATCAGTCTATCGATAAAGGGTTACATAATTGAGATGCATGTGGTCGCAATATTATTGTTGGAGATCTACTGTGCATTAGGAGGAACAAAACCTTGGGCTCAGCCGACCGGGCGACAGATGCAAGGACGGGTCGTTCGAACAGAAAAAAGGCTTCCATGACCCTTCCACCAGGCTTCTAGGGGCCTTCTAGGGGGCTTCTCGTGCCTTTTCCAAGGCATGCTAAGGGCCATCCTAATGCTATTGCCGCTCTAGCTGCTGCACCATTTGTCGATCAAGTGACAACACCATCCAAGCAACGTTCGACTTGTGCCTCCCTCCCTACCACTCCAGAAAGTAAGCCATCGAGATGCCGCTTCATCCTTGCGATGCGTGGCATGAAACGCTTTGGGCTATTCTTACTTCAGCTCCACTCGACCACGCCCAGAAAAGCATGCAAGTTCACCGATTCAGCATTTGGCAGGAGCCATTGGATTTCCCTTGACCGCAAAAAAATCAATAAAGCTTACGCCGAGACAATAATTGTTTCCGAGATCGTCTTGTCATCCATCTCTTGGATGACTGCGTGCTTCCAATAACGTCGGTCTGAAAACGCATGACGAAAGTTGAGCGAGGGCATGAGGGCCAATTACCACCATGTCGGATCTGATGGATCTCTTCGGCCTTGCGTGCTGAGTGTTCGCCTAATGATCCGGGAGGCAGCCAGGCCGTGTTTTGAAATATCGTGGTACATGATACATTCGTGCCACATCCGCTGCAGATCTCCCAGTTGGGGCCGAACGGCCAGCACAGCGGCACAGCCCCCCAATAGCCATGGCATTCGACCGGACACGGGATAATTGGCGGAGATGATTTGACGCAATAAACAAGATCATAATCACGTACATGCCACCCCCATACTAATCGTTACTCACTTCGTACTCGCCAGTAAGGTAGACTCATGCAGTCCCGGATTGTTGAATCTATCGAATTGTCTCGCATGCTTGAACGGTAGATGTGACAAGGATTATACGAACTGGACGTTACTTTACTTTACATAGGCATCACCACCAATCTGTTCCAGCCCACTCTTCCCACACAAAGTATATATATATATGTGTGTATATATATAAAAACAATAATATCAATAATAATAAATACCGAGTAATAATCATACCTTGACCTTAATTCATGAAGGTTACCGGTAAGTTAGTTGCACTACCATCCATCCAAAAGAGCTGCACAAATTCTCCGATCGCTAAAAACCTGTGAACCTTTTTCCTTTCCCACCAAATATGACCCACAGGATAAGCGGAGGCAAAAGAATACGCCACTTACTTGTACTGCTTGAACAAAGACACTTGAACTCGCTTGACTTTTGCGCCCATTGGCTCTCCTATACGGCTTAGGGTTACGGTTGATAGTACGGTGACGAATTGACTGACCAAAAACTGTCGGTGACAACTCTTTTTTCTATACTTCTTCTTAAATTAGATTCCCATCTCGTCTATGCGCGTGGCGCCGCTGTCTGTCTTTCCCATCATGCTGCTTTGCCGCCTGCTGAAGCTCGTGCGAATCCAGCCTTTTCATCCCACATGCGTTCAATATCCACCTCTCAAACCCCCATCCTGCAATTTCGCCTGCACGTAAAATGTAATTTGCCCCAATGTCTCGAAACCGAACGGATTGGTCACGACTTGCCCACTTCTACAGCAGAGCTTCACAGCGCGAACCGCTTCATTCGTCATCGCCGATGTTGCACTAACACTGCAACAGGCTGAATGGCACCATCCAAGAGGTACAGCCAGAGTTTCGGCTTCCACGGCTCCAAGGCTGGAGCGTGCTTCCCGTCAGCTGATACCACCATGGTTGGCAGCAGACCTAACGGACTACATACACGCAGTTACAGAATAATCTACCGTGAGTCTGCGATACCTGTGAATACAGAGTCTCGAGTCAGGCGTCGGATCAAAGCATCACAGGCGCTGATTATCCATCTGATTATTTGTCAATTCCTTTAAAGGAATCCGCGGATGCTCTCAAGACGCTTGGCGCCAAAGGTTCCAAGCTTCCTTTGTAAACATCCTCTGCCTCCTTGACGGCTTGCTACTGGCTTTCATGTTCAGCCCGTGTCGCACATTCTGGGAAAGTCGCATCCCCATCTTTCATCATGCTATTCATGATTACTTTAGAGTGTTCCGAAAATCTGCCAATGTATCGACATGGCTTTGCCGAGCAGATGGCTGGCCACCTTCGCTTGCTGTATTACTATCTCTCTCAACTAACTTCTGTGACTATAAAGCATCGGTCATAGACACAGTTTGTACAATTATCTCCGGGCATCAAGCAGGCAACTGCTTCAGATTGATCCCCATAGAATCACTGTCGCAGGACCTGCAGAATAAAGGTAATAGATTGAATGACGGGGCTCGAGGTAGATCTGAAAAGAGAACAAGGTCACAAACATCTACAGTGTCGCAAAAATTCAAAGGTTGTTAGCATCTCTTTTGCATCAAGAACAACAGCGCGTCACTTTGCTCTTTGCTTCTCCACGGAATAAGACCTACGCGGCTCAATCCAGAAACGAAACGCTTGGTCAGTGCTTCCGGCACCTTTTTCACTCTGATTAATATCCACAAGACTTCTATACTGGTGACAGTGCTCCAACCGAGTTCCACAACAACAATGTTATTAGTCGGCTATGCGTGGGTCTGTAGGCTGTGCTCACGAGCCTTTCGTTCGGCGTCAGAGCCTACTCATTAGACAGCTTTAGCGGCCCAGTTCATGCTCTAGCCATGTTTCGACTATCAGCCCACAGTGTCCCCCATGGTATTGGTCTCCCGAGGGAGTCCATGGCTGAGCTAAAGTTCCCCAATTTCAACAACATGCTTTCGAAGATTTTCTATAGTTGCATCACTCGCTTTAGTACACACTAACGGCTCTGCCTAATGCCACTGTCTCACGGCTAATGCAGTCAACTCGCAGACAGCTTCAACCAATCACCTTTATCCTGAGTGATACGTTGCCGACCGTCCATTACTGTCTTTAGCCCTGGCGGTCCGCTATGACCAAGACGGCCAACGATCTAGAATAGGGACTTTTGAGATCACAAAAGCCATACACAGGGGCGACAACCGCAGACATACCGACTGCCAATAGGTGCTCTGCCAGAATATATGAGGGCTGTAACTAGAGGAGCCTTTAAAGGGCTCTCATCTCGAGCAATGGGAGAACAGATATCGTCCTCGACAGCGAAAGCGGTAAGCCAAATTGTCGATACTCCTAATTTCCCCAGGGAAGGGATTTATTTCGGCCTTGGGTCTGCTGGTAACGAAGATTTTATTACCATGTCTGAGATCAAGTTTAGAATTCGTCTCCTGGGCGCTTCTTTGTATTCGTACAGGGCGTCCATGACAATAAAGATTTGCGTAATGTCCTGAGCGATTACAGAGCTATTTGATGCAACCTCTTAACGTGGGCCATGTGTCATGGGCTGCCTTGACATACCTTATTACTGTAATAATTTCGCGTTAATACGCCTTTTATTTTGAAACGGTAACTTCGGATCGTTCTCGTTATCAGACAGTCCTATCATAGGAACGTACTTTCCTAATTACCATATCGGCCCTTGATTGTACGTATATTGTGATCGACGTAATATTGATTAATTAGATGTACACCCCCTACAGCATACCCCTCGGCCACCCTCCGTAAAGAGAGTTCGTCACATCGTGAATCTCTGGCTTTGAATTCAAAAGCGTGAATAATTCAGAAATTAGACCAGAGTACAGAACGATGTTAAGATCGTAATTTTAAGGGTTCGTAAAATTCATGACAACGTAATCTACAACGTCGCTAATAGAAGACAGTAACTTCTAAGATATAGGTTCATCACAGTCACTACAATCGGATGCTCCTCAGACAGTATCAGAGAAAATAATTGTATCATTACAGCTCGAGATTCTCATAGCTTTCCGCTAAGGTAGCTGTTCGATCAATGCAGCAACAATTTACTTAGGTCTCTGGGCATCCATCGAATCATATCAAAAATACGTAGTCAAATGCATCGCCAATACTGCTGTTGTACCAAAGCACGCTCGACTTCATACTGAGGGACCATCTTTGGAAATCCATATGTTCAAGAAGCCAATACCAGTACCCGGTGATCCTTTATTCAGTGTCATGTACTAGGTCGTATCGAAGTGAGAGTGTGAATTCCGTCTTAGGAACTGAGCGTGCTCGTGGAGATCTAATTGATATTTCAACTCCTATTCCCTCGCGATAGCATCCTGAGTGGCCTCAATTTTGGCATTTCAGCGCTCAGGCAACCATATTCGTTGCTGCAACCAACATATATAGCGCTTACTACTTTTCTTCTCAATGCTCCTCAGATGCAAGCTCCTCTGTTCCCATCCAGAACAAATGCACCGGAACCATTCGACGCGGCCAACGGAGGAAGCGTTGGGCCGAGACTGTCAGGCCTCAAGTCCGTAGAAACGATTCAACGGATTTCACTTTGCACGAAGACGCCTTCAACTTCTCTTCGAATAATCCAAAATTGTCTACGGAACTAGACATCTGCTAATGACTCGAGTCAGAGTACTACCGCTCAATCGATCCTCTTCAGAAAAAAGCAGATCCCCATCCCCTCTACCAGCTCCTCCCTCTCGATCTTCAAACCCGCTTGCTTCACCAATGATGGCCATTTCCCCTCGTCCAGATCCGTCAATGTATGGTTAACGTTCTCTATATGAGCTTCCGCCCCCCCATTCCAAATGTCAATATCCCACCGATCACGCTTCACGGACCCCTCCCACGTAACCTCGTTCCTGAACTTTCGATACAGAACACCCGGATCGTCCTCGCTCCTCCCCTCCCACGGAACCTCAAACACCTTGCTCGCGGCGGCGGTCTTACGCGACGGAATGCTCTGATTGTACACCAAGATGATCCCCGTTGCGGACGACTCGCCGGCCCGCAATGCAGCGCGCATCTGCCGCAGAAACGCCAGCTGCTGCTCCTCGCTGCACAGATGGCTGAAGCCACCACCAGTCCGCATGACCAGATCCCTGGCTCCCTTCAACTGCGGCAGCTTGTCCGGGAAACCCTCGCTTACGCCTTCGACCCACTCAATCGGCGCCATCGCCTTCAACGCGGGCTGTCTGTCGAACCACGCCATGGCACGTTTCAGCATCGGCACTGAGGGATCGATGCCATAGAAATGAATGTGTGGAAACGGTGTGCCGGTATCGTTGGCGCGCTCGAACAGGTCTGTGAAGCAGCGGCCGGACTCGGTGCCCATTTCGACAATGTCGATGGGGCTGCCGCCCTCGGAGATGCTGATGTAGTTTGAGGCTTCAATAGGATGAGATGCAATCTAAGATTTGGGCCATAGAAAGAGGATCATTTACCAATCAAGACTTGGTGCACAATAAAATCCACTACCATTATCACAGAACATATTTCAGAGTCCAGTGCGGGGTGTATACTTGGTTCTGAGGCTCTCGTAGAGTCCATTATACTCTCCTCTACAAACCATGCACCCGTTTTCGGCCGCCTTGTAGCGCGCTTCTACAGAGAGCCAGCAGCATTGATCAAAATGGACCGACTACAAGTACGGGGGTTTCGATCACCTTTTTGTACTTATATTTCTTTCTATATTATGTGGAAGCAGTCAAAAAGCAAGCCTCAACGCTCAAACCCCACATTACTAGTCAGGAAAATAGTGACATCCAGAAAGATGTCATAGCATACCTAAAGCAGTTAGGCGTTGGCTATCGCCTTCAAAGCTAAGACACGGGAGTAGCTCTCTCTTCAACGGTATTCTTGGAGTTCATTTGACGTTCGGCCGTGTTGCGGTTTCGTTGATACAGTGCGTCCCCAGCGCTTTTGTCGGCCAAATATATACCCATCATACGGTCCCAGAAGCTGAAGTGTGCGGCAAAATGGCTCTGAAAAGATGTCAGTGCGATCTGCTAATCAAGGTCAAGTCATTCTTTACCTTTAGGCCCCAGCCCTGGTGATACAACTCGTGGTAGTAGGCATCTTTCTCCGTGATGATGCGGATAGGGTTGTAGGGGGAGGATATATCCGCAATGATCCGTCACTGCTTTTAGGGAGATGTACCCGTAAAGCCACATGCCTTGACAAATAGACCATCCCGAAATGCCAAAGGCGATTGCTGTTCCAATACTGTCCAAGAACAGACCCTCAAGAGGGTGCGTGAGGGATGCGCCGAATGAGTAACGGACGAAGAGGTCGTGATGTATGGAATGAATCTTTTCTAGAATGCAACTCGAGTCAGCAACAACGCTCTGAGGTCAGGGTCGTATACCTACAATATACCCATTTATTTGGATGCAGCCAACGATGGCCGAAGTACGGCCACGTGTCTGCTGCGAATATCACTGCCGCAAACTGGACTAATGTACCAGTAAATACCGCGTGCACATGGCATCTTTGCCGCAACTAATCTTGCGTGACTCGTGTCTTGACCATCCACCATGGCTATATAAGGGGATTTGCCCGTTTGGTCACTGGTAAGGAGCGGCGTGGCCAGTCTCATACCTGAGCCAGCGAAGTTGCGTGCAAGGCCCTCAGCACCAATTTCAATGAACGAAAGGAGACTTGGAAACGTGCGGCGTGCAGCCGCTATTCTTCTAGTCCAAACAGCAATGCTGTTCCTCCTTCCCAGCCACGTCTCCGTCTCCCAGCATTCCGAGTACGACACCAAGCATTGTCTGGATAATGTGATTTACCACAACAGCTCGAAACCACTCCCGTCGTTGGCAACGGTTTCGAGTCGCCGACGTGTGTAATTTGTACTTCTGACCGTATCCACATGCTTCCATGAAGTAGAACATCCTAGATAAGACCCAGTGGATGACAAGTGGTACAGCAAGAGAGAGTTGTAAATCTGACAAGGGAGGCAATAGAGGAGGTACAGGATGCAGAGTATACGGTGGGAGAGGGATTTCCCCTGAAGAAGAACAAGAAGTTACACTTTACATCTTTGAGACGTTGGTACAGCAAAAGCAGACACTGTAAGGGTTGAAAGATGTCAGGGCCTAGTCTGAACAGTTCGAGAGAATAATGCTTGAATAGCTGCACGGATCCATAAGATTGGCAAAGTGGTACCACCTAGGTGGACTTCCCCACCCACAGCCAACATCCTTAATTTAATTACATACCATACGGCTAGAGCTAGATGATGATGGAGCGTTTCATTCAGCATGCACGGTCAGCCAAGCACGATCATACTACTAACCGTGCAGGAGAAACCAGGTGACCCTCCAGAAGAGCGGAGTTACACATATAGCGTGCGGACCAGGATCAGGCCCCTACTTCCAACATTATCACCATGGTTCCCTCCACGGTTGCCGTTGCAGATCAAAAGCCGCCACGATTGCGGATATCAGCTGAAATGCAATGCAAGTCTTGTACTTCAGCCCCAGCTTCTGTCAAACGTTTGCAGATTTTTCCCGCCAAAGAAAGGGAAGGAGTGGGGTAGAATAGTTGTTATGTACCAATCGCGAGGACCTCCGCAGGCGCATAAAGCAGACTGGCGGGTCGCTTCGGCCCCGGAGATGATCGTACATACTTCTACTTCTTATGCGTCAGGGCTTAGCAGGGGGGTCCCTGGGAGAACCCTCAGAGGACTAAGTTTCTTTCGCATCCTATGAATTTCGCCCCTTTCTACGTACTTTCTGACGGGAACAGAGTGCGGTCAGTTTCGGCGTCATACTGTTCTTCGTCGAACTTGAAGAGGAGTCGGAAAGAGCAAGAGGAATCGCTGAATGATGAGAGAAGGGTTAGGTTAGGTTGTGGAGAGGAAAACGATGGGGGGACAGGAATCCGTAAACGTCTTTTCCCAGGCCGATATTCCTCATGTTGATATGTGTCTGGAAATAAAATTAACGTATGAGTGTACCTGTAACATTTGCTACTCATTAAGGAGGACCTTCATAGTAGAGAAAAGAAGTCTCTGCGTTAAACCCCTACACGTTAAGCCCCCTGCATATTTACGCCGGCGACCTGATTACAGGGAAACCAGAGACATAAGACATCCAAATGGTACAGGAGATGCAGTCCGAGAATCCCCCCAGCAACCATTGTTTATCCAAGTCTGTACTCTTTTGAAGAATGCAAACATTATACGGGATCTGAAGTCTGCGTTATTCATTCACTCCCAAAGGCAAATACAAGAACGCAGATACTTCACGGGATTCGAAGGCAGCATTGTCTGCATAGGCTGGATAGACAACAACTATGGGGACTTGAGCCGGGTTATTCTACGTAGCCGTGATGCAATATTTGACCGCCTTTTGTCATGGATTCTTCCTACAGCTTCCTTTTCAAAATGGACATCTACGTTTATTGGATCGTCAACTAGGAGCTCCTTTCTACTCAGAGCGTGCCAAGTTGGTTCTATATAAGGTAAGGTATTTCAGGAAGCGGTGGAATCTCTCCAACCCCTATCGCTCATCGTCTCCCACCGCCTTTCATAACTCTCCCGCCTTTGACCTTGGCGCCGCCTAAGCCTCTCCTTTGCACTTTACTCGCCATGCTTCCTCCTCCTCTTCCCTTGAACCCACCACCTCTTCCGCTTGCGCTTCCATTCCTCCCGCTCCGCTCTTTCCCTCCCCTCGCTTCTGTGAACCGGACTTGCTTCCTCGCCCCTGCGCCACCGTTTACGTTCTTCGCTGCCCTGCCATCATCTCCAGCATCATCGTCAGCATCTATGTCCATGGAGTCTCCGTGACCGTTGGATTTCTCGCGCTTGTTGGTGAATTTCAGTCTGCCGCCTCTGCCTCGCTGAACGGCGTCTCGGCCACGTATGGCGTCGACGTATGCGTTGATGCCGCCTTCGAGGCTCATTTCGTCGGTGACGTTTGGACCGGTGGAATCCAGGCCCATTGGATCATCGTCATCATTAGCGTCTCCGTCGTCGTTGAAGACGAGTCTGCCGTCGAGGTCGGTTTTGTTCTTTCGCTGTCTCGCAGGCGCTTGTTTGGTAGTCGTCGGTTTCCGGCTTGAGATGTTGGCGAGGGATTTGCGGTCGAGGAGATCGAGGGGTTCGTCGGCGTCTTCGGTGATGTATGTCCGCCCTCTCCCTTCTCGCCCGGTAGGCTCCAAATCTCGCTCCTCGTCCGAGCCCGGGCCAGAGTCGGAGGATGATTCGCTACCGTAAAGTGCTTCGTCGTACTCGCTCTCGAACCTGCTCTTTCTTTTCGCTGGCTCCTCTGTAGCAGCTCCAGCGCCGTCAGCTGCCTTGTGCCGCTTGCGTCTTTCCTTGGTCTTTCGGATGTTGTTGATAAACCTTTTGTCGTCTTCTGGGCACTGTTTCTCAATGACATCAAAGCCGAATCGCCGAATAGCGCGCTCAAGTATGTGTTTCACTTTGGCTCTGAACTGCGCTTTGTGTTCTCTCGACCATGACATCAGACCTGGAATGAGTGTGTCGAGCTTTGGTTTCACGATTTCTTCAGGGAGGGAGATGATAGCCACCTTGGTGAAGCCGAGAACAGAACGTACAATCTCGCGATTCGTGGAGGTAAGGAACAAATCCATTGTTTGGACCAGATCTTCGATGACCGCGTGAGGGAGCTGCGAGGCGAACTCGTACAAGGTTCTCGTCAAGGCGGTTATGCTGGCAGAGACCATATGCGGCGTTGAGCCGACAAGTCCGGCGGACACCATGGTGAAGAACTCCTCGAGACTGGCTTGCGCAATGGGTGCGTCGGCAGCCATGTGTGGGATCTGAGATTGATCGATCTGTCCACCTTGAGACATCTTGTGAGCCATGAGAACAAGGAGATCGAATGCAGCTGTGCGGGCCTTTTCATTGACTTCTTTGGCCGAGATAACGACTTCGGAGAGGATAGTAGGAATGAAGTGGAGGGTCGTCTGGGGGAGGTCCTCGACAACGATTGCTATCGCGGCGAGACGGTCACGACGGGCTGGGGCGGAGACGGTAGATGCGGTGTTCAGGAGCAGAGCTTGGAGTTCTGCATTGCGATCTTGGAGGGCGAGGGTGCCTGTTTGAGATGTGGCGAGACGGGGCAGGAGCTTATAGGCCTTCTTTTGAAGTTGCGGATCGGACGACTGAGGGAGAATGAGGGCGGCGAGGGAGAAAAGCGTAGGGAAGGTAGGGCGAGGGAGGTATATCGAAAGGGTTATGATCAGATCCATGAGGGTGTGGCTTGTTGGCGGCATGTTGTCAACAGAGGGTTGCTTTTGCTTGTCGGCCTGGGTCTGATGGGTGGATTCTGTAAGGGCTGCTTCAAGCATCGTTGTGACTCGCTGGAAGGTCTCGAGTAGCTCCTATGATGTCTTAGCGATGAAATTTCAGCAGTATTCAAGTATCATACCTTCTCGGGAGTAATACTCAAGTAAGCGTTGATGCACTGTAGGATATAACCCCTGTACTGCGGCAGAGTCTGGCTATAGACATTGAAGAGCACTGCTAGTAAGTTTCCAGCATAAGACGACAGATGATCCAGGTTCTTCTGCGCATCACCCTTCGTAGTCCTCCGCTTGAGGTGTATTTCCTGCTCAGAAGCTTCGACACTGACCACCTCTTGATTTGATTGCACAAGCATCTGGAGAGCTTTGCACACGTCTACCCGAAGCTCCGTCTGCTTGTAGAGCAAGTTAGCCAACATTTCGGCAAAGCTCTGATCAAATGCTGTGCTCAGATCTAGTGGCAGATTGCAATAGCCTGGCAAGAGCGCCCAGATTTGCTGCACTAGGGTCTCGAATATCTTGATTTCCATGGTTTTTTCGGAGCTCCCATTATCTAATACTTTTTGGAACATGGTTTCGCTCAGGGGTACAAATTCGGATTTGAAATGAGCAAGGTTGGTGTTCTGGACATGGTCTCGTAAGATGGGCAATAGCCAAGCTCTTCCTGGTTGACCTGGCTTGGGCTTCGCAAGGTTTAGCGGTAGTATTTGGAGGACAGAGTCTGGCCCCATAGCTTCGATAGCGTGACCAAGGACAACGTCCGCTTCTTTCTTGCCATTGAATGAGTCGTTACCTCGTAACTCCCCAACGGCCTTTACTACATCGTCCAAAAGACCAATTGACCTCCATCTGAACGCGGAGAAAAGAGCTGAGAGTACAGTGAAAACTTCCATCCATGCGGATTGATATTTTACACTCAGAAGGGCAGTAGTTGCTTTCGCTATCTTCTCAAGCACTTTCTCGTTGTATATAGAAGGCTCTAGGATTGCTGTATCAGGCACACAGTTGACCGCGAATGAGATTAGACACTCTGAAGCAGAAACGCGGATGTTGTGTGACGAAGAAGCGAGGAACCCAGAGATCATCTCGAAGAGCTCAGGCAACTTTTGGAAAGTGTCCTCCGGGCTGACTTGCGCCGAGACATCATACCCTCTCGACATGACGGCAATCCACGAAGGCAGCAGTTGCGAATCGTTCTGGGAAGGCCGCAGCTCGGAGATAGCTTCCATCAGCTTTGGTAATTTTGCAGATGATACCTCGTCCACCATACCCGCAAACATGATTTCAAATACCTCAAAAGCAGACAGTGTGAGATACTCATTGTTTGACCTCGAGATGTTCATAAGGGCTTCACAGAGCGGCTCGATCTTCTTACTTGGCCAGCCTCCAGAAGCGGAAGCTATTGTCTTGACTAGCTGCAGCGCATGGATGAGACCTGGCTGATGTTCTTCCTGTCTGTGGCCCTTTCCTTTCCTTTTTCCACTTGCAGCTATATCGCTGACACTTCGCAAGGCCGTCTCGGCGCACATATCCGCAGCTGGATGATCCAAGGAAGGACTTGGCGGGGGATTCTTCAAGACATGCGTGACGGCTTCCTGTGCTCTCTTTCTGATTTTCGGTCTGTGGTCTGATGCGAGAACTAGTAAGCCTGCGACAGCTCGCCGTGGGCTGACCTGGGTTTGAGGAAGCGCCCACGCTGCATTGTCTTGCGCTACCAACAGCGATTCCAGGCATCCCACGGACGATCGTATCAAAGGCGCCTCGATATCATTATGGGTCAAGACAGGCGCAATGCTCGTCAGGATTTGAGGAAACTTGGATCGAAGGAGAGGCGCAGGTACGTGGGGTGCTATAATGTCGAGGAGGTAGACAACCGATGTTGCGAGCTCTTTGTTGACAATGCCATTCGATGGGGAAACTGATTGACTGAGCAATGCAAGCAGGGCAGCAAAGTATGCTGTAGGGGTTGAGCCATACTTCTGGTCTCTAAGAGTGTCTTCGACTGCGGAGAGTACCACGGAGGTCTGCTTGCGGTCAGTGGGGGGTTGGAAGGGTCTGGGAATTGGGCCCTGGCCAACCTCTCGCTGATTCTGCAATTTGGGCGACCTGATCTTATCGAGCTTCTCGGTCAAAGACATTGTGGAATAGGCCTCAACGGCAACTTGGAATGGACTTCATATTTTCTGTTTGATTTTGGGCAAGGATTTATCGATACCTTCGGATAGTGCTCGGGCGTGTTGCTTGTTTTTAGCTCCCGCTCAGCGGCATATCAATCCTGGCTCACGGTCCAGCGGACATTTACACTGGTAGGCAACTCCTCTTTAACCTCTATTAATTTTCGAAGAACAAAGTAAACAGAATGCTACAGGTTTTCCCGCCTTGAAGGCCCTGCCTTGTTTGCTCTATTCGCTCTTCTACCGGATGAGCCGCGCGACTCTTCGCCATCTTCTGATATGAACTTACTGCTTGGCGCACGGCGAACAGCACCAAATCTGCGTTTTTCAAAGTCTCTTAATCAAGAAGACATCTAACTGCACGGGTCACTTCCGGCAAAGCTCGCAGTGGTCGTCAGGTATCTTTTCCCGACAGCAGCTGCGGATTGGTTTCGAGCGCTGTGCTCTGAATCTCTGGTGTTGGATTTGTTTGATATGATGCGGGCAAGGAAAACAGAACTCTTGGATGATATGATGAATGCTAGACTCCAGGGCTGTACTAAAGGTCGTACGTGCGTGCGTCTGATCACAGGGTCCCTATAGAACATCCAAGATCAAGGTATTGATTCCGTAGTCATAATCAGGCGTGCCAGCCATCCTGGGTAGGTAGTCTGATCAGCTGTACCCATGCGTTGGACCCTAGCAAAGGTAGCGTATGTTCTTCTCCAAATATCTACATAACTATGAATTGAGAGCGAAAAGTGACGTTTCGAAGAAAGGCAGCCAAACTCCGATGAATCGCGGTGTCAGGTACTCGTACACAAAAGTTGACAATATGTGATTGGGTATATTGATCCCTCCTATATACAGTAATGGTAGAGCGAGTTCGAATGTCCAAAACGCAGAAGACGGTTGACTGCTTAAGTAGACCAGAGAATTAATCAAGTTTGCTCGCTTTCAGTCGGTGGCTCGGTACTCCATGTTGGTACCTCTTGGCCGGCTGGTGCTGGTGGCGGAGGAGCAGCTGGCTGTGGCTTGTTCGTAGCCGCAGCGTGCAGTCTTTGGTCCAAAGCCTTCAACGCCAATGCTCTCCTTCGCTCTGCTTCTTCTCTCTTGCCGCCCCCAATTCTTCTACCTCCTTGATTCAGCAAGCTTGGTAGGCCACCTTCATCTCTTGCCGTAGCCTGCACATTGCCTGTTTCAACTTCCTCTGCGGAAAAGGGCGTTATGATGCGTATTGCTACCAACGCATTGTACACACCATCTGCAACAGCCGCTATTGGGGGTTGGACGACATCAGGCCAGAAATAGGCGAAAGCGAATGTCTCTGATGCATCTCCTTTGATCATAGGTCCTCCTGTGCTGGATCCAGATAATTCGACCTGCTTCCTGTAGAACCGAAGGTACGTCCAGCTAGTAAAGAAGCCGGCCCAGCCCAACACAAGCGCTGTATCGGTTCCAATGACCAGTCCAGAGATTGTGTTGGCGGCAAGGAATATGGCGGGGAAATGTTTGACTCGTATTTTGATGACGCCCTTCAGTATTGTGACCGTATGCTCGGGTACAAGCTGCTTGAAAGCGACGAGGAAGGCGCCCTGGAGGGCAACGGAGCCTTGGATGGAGGCCAAGCTAGGGCGAGGAAGAAGACATTAGCTCGGGTGTTCTAAGATAAAGAGGAGGTGATGCACATACGCCCTTGAGTCATCGCGCGTAATGGCGAACCAGAGGACATATACAAAGGTTGCCACGACATTTGGCAGGACTGTCACCAACAGGACGAACTTGCCAAATTCAGTCGAGCCCCAGGCGCGTTCCAGGTATTTACCCCCATACAGGATCGTTGCACCGGCGATGAGCAATGTCAGGACATTCTGTTCAGCAAAGGTGGCGGTGAAGTAGACCCATGGGTAAAAGAGTGACCACTGGGGAATGAGGGCGAGCAGTTGGGGTTCAAGGCCTCCAAAGAAGTAGTGGGTGATCTGGTGTACAGTGGAGATGGCAAGAAGGAGTCCGAGAAGGACACGAGTCAAGGGTGGGATATTGATACGCATTTGCATGTGGGCGGATAGGGTAATAATGCTTTCTTTATGATATTGATTTACTTCCCTATGTTTATTATTATTATCGCTGCTGTAAGGTGGGATACATAATTATTATTGGGTCCGAAGCCGGAAGAAGGATGATTGATGATCATCATCATGTTGGTTCGCGACTTCCGCTGCTCACCAGTTGACCTTGGCGCCGTTTACAGGGATCCCTTAGTCTTGTCCGCTATGTAGTTATTTTGACCCAAAGGAAATCAAAGGCCAATCATTACAGACCCAATTCACCGTTCGCCCTTCAAGCGAGTCAAGCCACATCGCAATAGTGCTTCTGCGCTAAGGGGTCGACGTGGGATGAAGCTTCATTTTCCTTTCTTCCTTTCCCAAGTTTCAGCTTTATAATCTTCCTACCGGATATTGTAGAATGGTCAGCGCGTGCTTGCACTTGCAGACAGCGCTTTGAGGCTGGAAAACACACCAAAAAGGGAGAGAATAAGCCCCCTTGCGAATTGGAGATCTGCTTCGCGGGAGGACTAGTTTAGTGGACTTTTGACGCCTTACGTGCCGAAGGCTACCCTTAGCTTCCCAGGTGGTGTGCACTTACTTGCAAATCCAAAAGCCTCGAGCCCCAAACACCCATTCCTCGGTCAGTCTTCATACCTACACACCAACAGACTTTCATTCTTCCTCCAAAACATATCATCAACTCACAATTAGCATCAATTTCGCCTCATGAAGGCGCATGCGACAATTCTCTGATTGATATGGCTGCCGGAACATTAACCTCGGACCACGTGAATTATCTGATTTGGAGGTATGTCATCCGTCTATGGCTGATGGCTTCCAAACGAATCGGTTCCGCTGACGTTAACCATCCGGAAAGATATCTACAGGAGTCAGGTGAGGATGCTGCCTAGCATTGTATCACCAAGGTCATGTGAATACTGATAATAATGCCTTGCTTATTAGGCCACGGTGATGCGGCTGTGAAGCTGCAGCGTGACTGGCTCTTGGATCCACAGAGCCTTCCGTTCGCACAACATATCAAAACGCACGCTTTGGTATCTTTAGTACAGAAAGGACTCCAGTATTATCAAATCGAGCAATCATTAGACCAGGTAAGTTCCAATGCGCAGCCGAGTCCAACACCTTCTCAGCTGTCTTAGCCCGGGGGTCGGAAATCTTCATCGGCAGCCACGCTATTGTTTTTCGGTACAGAAGCCGGCCGGGCATCATCTATAGCGCAACAAGACCAAGTCAAAGACGAACATGCAACTTCTTTAAGTGTACGAAAACATGGCCGGGATTCTAATACTAATGGACTATCCCTCGATCTCCCCGCACCGGCTCCGGCAGCAAAACGGACTCGGCGAAGCAATGGCGACACATCCACCAACGGCGATCGAGGAGACGGCGACAGCATGCAAATCGATCAAAATGGCTACCATTATCAGAACGAACCACCGATACCACTGTCGCCGACTAATGACTCCCCCGCAGAAGATGGCCCAACGGCTAACGGCATGGACTTGGACCAAGAGGTTGATGCGCCTGGTAGCCCCGCCTCCGTCAATGCCCCTTTAATACAGACTCTCACCAACGGCGAAAGCAAAGGCGTCCAAAGTGACAAAGTTGCTGAACTTGGACCGCAAACGAGCATGCTGGCAGTATCTGAAACAAGCCACGTGATGCATACTGCATGGAACCCGAAAGATCCAACCATCCTTGCAACTAGTGGAAAGGCGCTATGCCGCCTTTGGTACATTTCGAGATCGGCAGCTTTTGACGATAATCTCAACCACCACCAATCATTTGTCGACCTTCTCGATTCAACCTATGTTCCCCTCGTCACCACCATGGCATGGGATCCCACCGGCGAAGTACTCGCTGTCGCTACCCGTGACGACAATTCTGACTGGTCCGGCGCGGTAAGTCTTTGGTCAAAGACAGGCAAGGCACTCGACGAGCTGCCGGCCGTCCAAGACATGGTCCTCAAACTGCGCTGGTCACCTTCCGGCAAGGTTCTACTAGGCATCACCGCTTCGGGTCATGCCACTTCGTCGTTGGCACTCTGGGACATTGACTCGTCGCACGCTATGCCTCCGTACCAACTCCCCACCATCCTCACCGATGCTGCTTGGATATCGAACCACCAAATCACCATCTGCGGCAATAATATGATCGCCTCCTCTCTCCTCGAAAACCAACACATCATCGCACTGAACGCTCGCTCGGAGCCAGCAGCTCAGCAGAACTGGATACATATACGCTACGATTCCCGCACTCACACTACGGCCCTCGCCGCCGAGGAAACTGCGGTCCTTGGCCTGATCGACTCATCGGATACACTCCGCACCATCACTGCGCATGACGCCGAAATCACAGCTCTCGCCTATCAACCTGTCACCAATCTCTCGGCTTATCCAGCCAACGCTCCCCGCCTCCTTGCCACCTCCTCGCTGGACGGATTCATCAAAGTATGGGACGCTAAGCGACCCTTCAACTTGATACACACCCTCTCATTAGGCCACGCGGCACCCGCTATAGCTATGTCATTTACACCAGATGGTTACCTGGTCGCAGCAGCCAATTGGAATAGAGTATTGATTTGGAATGCGGAAGCTGGAGGTTTGCCAAAGGCAACTTGGAAAGGTGTACCGAGAAAGTTGCCTAACGGTATGCTTACCAATGGAAACGGAGCTAGCGAGGACGATGATGACTTGGGAGGAGATGCGAATTGCTCATTGAGCTGGGATGCCGAAAGTGGAAAGTTGGCATTGGGTCTTGGGAGTGATGTACGCATCCCGCTTTCAGCCAAGGCTCATACAGAAAAGGCTGACGGCCGCAAACAGATTGCGATCATCAACTTGCGGCATTGAAGAGCAGAACATATCGGAAAAATGCCTTGATTTAGTAAGATATTGATACGCATTGGACAATTTGATTGGAGAACAATCCAAATTGTGGCCTTGAAAGATCTATGGAGACAAGCACCCCACTAGCTGGGGTTGCGATCTCGGATTATCTGCGTGACATGTCACTTTGAGGGAGCCCGACGCCGGGTCGTCCGGACCTCAAAGCCGCTTGTGCCGCGGTGCAAGAACAAACTCCACATCAACGACAGGAGCGGAGGAGAGACGCAACTGCGGCTATCCTCATCAGTCACTTCGCTACCACCTCAGCCTCCGGTTCTCCGGGTGGAGGTCCTCAATCTGTGCTAGGGACAGACAGTATACCGCGATCAGCCTCTGTGTACACAAAGGCTGGATATATACACCATACTTTCAGCATCCGAGTTGTCTTTGGCGGCTTCAGGGTGTACAGCATGGGCAATTGTGATACCATTTGGTTTGGATTTTGTAGAAAGGTTATGATTAGTTCACGCATCCCAGGCCTAGTCATTGAAGGAGGACATGGCAATGTAGATGATGCAGCAATGTTCGAAGTATCAGATTAGATAGTATTGGCGAAGAAGCCACAATCATCTTCAGGCTTGCGATGCTTTCGGCCTCATGTTACTTTGGCCCTTGCGCCCACCCTACCTTACCTAAGGGCGGAGGCGGAGTCTTGGCGAGAGAGGAACACGGAAATCTGCCCCCAGCTGCTCAGTGTGTGCTTACTCGAGGATATGTCGCTTTTAGATGCGGGCTAGGTGATAGCGTATAGCTAGATAACGATTGGAGTAGTGGCTGGGTCGGAGATGGCATTGGGAGTTCAAATGATTTTGCTTGAATTGCTGTCGCGATAACCGGGGATGAATCGGGGTAATGTGGATAACAGTCAAGGACGTTGAAGGCTTGATTGATGTGGAGATTCCGTTGCGAATCCGGTCGATGGGAGAATTTCGTGGAGCTGGACGAATCACGATTTTGCTCACTCTGCCTCTTCGTCCTGCTTCTACTACTGCTCCTCCTACTGCTCCTCCTCCTCCTCCCTTCTTCAACGAGCTCTCTGATCTCTATTCCCCTTTGCCTCATCACTGTCTTAAGGTATGTTTTGACATCTTCTTTCTTTTCGAGCTGCGCCCAATCCCTCGCCGTATACCCATTCTTGCTTTCTTTCCCCAAGTCGGCACACCTCCCCCCCCCGCCCCCCCAAAACCTTGGCCCTTTCCACCGAACCTTCCGTCGTAGCCACGTGTAAGTAAGGTTGTCCCGTGGTCACGTAGAGAAGCTCCCCGCGGCAGTCTGGTTCTCCCCTCGTACTCCAGCTTGTTCCCATCTATCTATCCGTTATCGAGCAGCAACTGCATTACATTAGCGAGAGAGCATCGGCATCATTGTCGCGGGCGACCGCTGCGTGTAGGGCGCTGGTATGCTTGAGAACGGCTCCCCGACTGAGTAGAAGAGAGGCCGTTGTCGCGGAGGGGAGCGCCTGGGTCCGAAGGGAGCTCATTAATAGGGGCACCGTGATCCAGGAACCACTTCAGAAGGGATTCGCCATCGGGATTCGACATGATGAGACTGATAAGGTACTAATGATATGGCCGGTATGTTGTAGATGCGGCGGGCAAAGGCTTATCATGTAGCCATCGGCCCGTTCTTGTTCGCCGTGCTCTGCACGCTCCATCCATGTTCTAGGCAAAGCTTCGAAGATTGCGAGCGAGTTCGGCTTGTCGCCTGTGTAGCGTGAGCTGTGGTAGAAGTGGTAATGAGAGCGCTATGATCGAAGAGGAGACGCACGATTGACAAGTGGCCATAGATAACGGCGGAATTTAGTGCGGAGTTGAGGTCGATGGGCGTGCGAGGGGAAAGAGAAATGATTGAGGTCCAAGTTTAAAGGGTGGATCGGGCTCGTGTAAGCTCGCCCTGGAAGCTAGATACCTCGAGAGACTCTTTCAGGAGGGGAGTGAAGGTCGAGCTGGGCGAAGTGGTCGAAAGCGATTGGGAGAAATGCTTGGTGGGCTGGGCGATCATGTTGACAACGACTCAGCCAAGGAAGAGAAATGGAAGGAGAAAGAAGGGTTTGTGAAAACGTAAGACTTTGTTGATAGACCCATATGAGGGGCGCAGTCACCTATGGTCACCTTCCCGCGACGATCACGTAGGTCGCGCGACACTAGGGCGGCGCTCACCCCGATGCCCGATTGGGGTTGACGTGGTGCAACCACTACCGCCAAATAACCACTGATATATCCGCGGTCTAGGTCGTGCATGCTGGCCATGCTGTATATACAAAGCTGAGAGCTGGCCACATGGCTGACACCGAAGGGGTGACCGTACAACTCGCAGAGCTGCTACGGCACCCTGAAGATCTCGACAAGATACCATTCTTGAAGTCAGAGTTCACTCGCAAGAAAGCCGCGGTAGACGGACAGCTCAAGCTCGGTCTCAAGGAACAGTTGGAGATCACACAGTCTGGTATGAACTCGATTGGAGATGGACAGAGGACAGTCAACCTGATCAAGGAAGAGCTCATGAAGATCGACAAGCTATGCGCCGAGTCGCAGAACATGATACGGGACTTCCCCAACATCAATTTAGTGTCTCAAGTGCACAGGAACTTTACGCAGGTCGAGACAATGAAGGCCAATATCGAGTCTTTCGATAGTAGGCTGGATGAACTGGCCAGGCTCCTAAGTGAAGACGACCAGGACCTCGAGAACCAGCCCAACATCCTCCACATACACTACGGGCTTACGCAGCTACGAGACATCCGGGATGATGCTATGGACCAGATCAAAAGAGCTTCGGATGCGTCTCTCGAAAATACACTCCAGAATCATTTCGAAAGATTGGAAGATGTGGTGAACTGGTTCGATGAGCACATCGGGCAGGCTTGCATGAATCTGATACCTCTGGTACAAACGGACAACAAAAGCATGATAGTGCGTTTGGCGGTCATTATCGAAGAAGAGGAAAAGAGTGACAAGAAGGTTAAGGCACTTCAAGACGCTCAACGAGATTACAAAGACCTTGCATCCAGGTTCAAGTCCATGAACACTAGCGCTAGGCAAATACGCGGTTACAAGGAGAAATTTTTGAAAGCGATCGAGCTCTACGCGCAACAGAATTTCGAATCCGCAGAGGCAAAGTTTTTCGAAGACCCAGATAAGCTGTCAAAGATCATGGCGTGGTTCTTCAACGACCTGGTGGCCGTCAAGCAAGGAATGACAGAGCTGATGCCCAAGAAATGGAAGATATATAAGACATACACGGATATATACCACAGCTTAATGCACAACTGGCTCATCAGGCGCATTGACGACCCCAATCTAGCCCCTCCGCATATGCTAGCGATCATTGAATGGACCGAGAAATACTACGGGAAGATGAATAAGCTCGGCTGGAGTCAAGAAGAATTACAGCTTCCGGTCCTCGACAACAGGGAAATTGAACTGATTCGAGATTACCGACAATTGATCGTGAAATCTGTTGACGATTGGATGGATCGAATGTTTACCACCGACAGGAGATCTTTCGCAGAGCGCAAGGAGGGGTCTCTGGACAATGACGAGCATGGCTACTTCCGGACCAAGACTTTAGGAGACATGTGGCGTATGCTGCGGGAACAGCTGCTGGTAGCAGGCAACTCAGGCCGCGCAGACGTTGCAGAAGGGGTCATCGACGCCATGTTCACCGCTCTCAAATCACGGCAAACCCTCTGGCAAAGAATGGTCGATGATCAGTCTGCCAAATACAAGACCCATACCGCCGAACAAGAGGGCCTGCAAGTTCTCCAAGACTGGCTTGTTGCGATCGCCAACGACCAGATCGCCTGCATAGATGACAATGCAGAAGCTGGCGAACTTGGCTACCTCAGTCGCTTCCAGCGCGACTTCGAGCCCCTCGTCTCACCCCAATACATGAGCCAGGCCAACAGTGAGCTCGAGAACATACGCGATGGTTTTGTAGATCTGGGTACTCACTGCATCACTACATTTGTCTCCCTCATTTTCATCATTGACTTCCGCTCCGTCTTGCCGGAATTTTTCACCGGGAAGTGGTACACAGAATATGGCATGAAACGTATTATCACGACCTTCGAAGATTATGTCAATGATTACCAAGACGTACTGCACAGCTCTCTTCTTGACATCTTCATTGAGGAACTGGCGGACGAGCTCCTGGTGCGCTATCTTTCCTCCGTGCGAAATAAGGGCGCCAAGTTCCGCCGCGGAGAGCCCTTCACGGACAAATTCAAAGACGATGTACTCACTTGCTTTGATTTCTTCGGCAAATACCCTGAATTCGCGAGCATCAAGCGAAAATGGCGTGTGGTCGACTATCTGGTCCGCATGCTTGAGTCTGATAAGCCGGCCGTGGCCACGGTCTACGAAGCGTTCAAGAGGGAGTACTGGGATGTGCAGTTGAGCTGGGTGGAGAGCGCGTTGAGAGCTAGAGATGATTACGACAGGAGCATGCTGAGCAGTGTGAAGGCTAAGGCCAGCGGTGTTTACGTGGAGCGAGGGCCCGAGACCATTATGAGCAAAGTGAAATGAGCAAGGGCATATCCTCCCACAGCAAAGCAACGAACAAGCACCATTCAAACTTGAGTGACAACCGAAGGATTTGCAATCATTGATTGCAGCTATTCGGGCCGAGAAAGCATCGGAAATTGAGCTATAGCTATGGTGGCTTGCATGATGAGACAGCAAACAGCTTGTCTATTATCGCACGAACTTGCACAGGCAGCCACGCATTGACAGGTTCGATACCAGTATAACAGCAGCAAAGCCCAACGCAAAGTGCCATCAAAGAAGAGAGAGCTCGAGTGCAGAGTAGAGCAAAGGAGGGGGCCCCAGAGCAAGGTCCAAGCTATATCGCATTTGTAGTAGAAGAAGATACCTTAGGTAAGATTATGATGACGATAAATTAGGGTGCTAGAATTGAAGAGAATTTGTGAGTTGCAACTTGAAGCCCGCATACTTGTTACCTCAGATGTATAAATACGGAGGTTTACACGCAAAATCCTGGAGTTTTGCGTGCGGACCTCGAGGATAGTAGCTTCTCAATGGGCCCCCACTCCAGGTTAGGGCTAAGGCAAACATCAACCTCTTTCATGACGTAGCCACCAGTTCGTAATCAGCGCTGCTGGTCATGGCCATGCTGCTACTCTTAACTTCAACATCGAGACAACTGAGTCTCTTGTATCACAAATACAAAGGAATCAGAGCTACGTCATAATGGCATCCCGCATTCTCCGTCTCTCCATCAGCTCCCCACGGTCCCTCCACCCACTCCGTTCTAATCACACACCAACCCTCTGTACCTCTCCCCTCCTTCCCTACTCCTTTCTTCCTCCATCAAGCCACCGACTAACCCTCTCGACAGCCCGACGCACCCTTACAAGCACGAGGCCTCGTCTCGCTGAGGGCGACCTGGGCAACCCGCAATCCAGCTCCAACGATCAAGCCAAGATCAAACAATCCCGCGCGACCGAGGGTGCCCATTCCCCGGATACGGCGAGTGTGGCACAGCCTGTGTCGAATCGGAGTGCTATTCCCGGCAACCAAGACGAGGGGACGCCGACGGAGGATGCGGTGAAGAGGAGTCCGGAGGAGCCGGCGGAGGAGAAGAGGAAGAGTGTGGAAAAACAAGGGGAGAAGCCTTTGGGGCCAGAGGATGAGCAGAAGTGATGGGTGGGGGGGGAAGGAAGCATGGGGATTGTTTCAATGGCGGCAGTGCCATGGCTACTGGAAGGAGAGTTTGAACTCTAAAATCGAAGAACCTATTCAATTAGTCATTTGACGCTGCCATCTTTCAAATCCTGAAAAAGGGACTGGTCGACTTGGGATTCAGAGGTTGATAACGTGAACAGACCTAACAACAGCCCTTGGCGCCATGGCCAAGGTTGACGCACTAGTTCCAGCACCGTCTGATTATCCTCCTCGTCACCATGTTCTCCGAAGGTTTGCGGATGTGTCCGGACTTCGCAACCTTGAAAGGATAAAGCTAGTTACTCGCGCAGACGTCGATCTCCATAGCTTTGTGGAGGACTAATGCTAGGGGAAGTGAGAGAAAGGCTTCCCTACGACAACCTCTACAAGTGCGAACAATAAACAAGAGTCACTTCATAACTGGACAGCCCTGCCAGCTCTCGTTGCCTGCTTGTCCAAATTGTCCTCCCCCCCAAACATGTACACAGAACAAGTAGGCTGTACTTGTCCTGAGGATCACAATCCGCTTGCCACGAGGCCGCGTAGGGTGCAGTATCTCTTGGCTGCATTTCTCTTAACCTTGGCCCATGCTCAAGCCGCATCCAAGTGCATCCCTTGGTCTACTTCTACTTGGTTTCAGTTACCTTATCTACCCGGTAAGCAAGCAAGGACTGCAGCACGCTTTTCCGAACCCTAAAGTATAATCTCCGACCCGCGTCTTTTGCCGCCGATTAACCGTGGCCCCACTATTCGCTTATGAGCGTAGCGAATAGTGGGGCCACGGTTACCGAAAGTCTCCGAATCGGAGACTCCGATTGATTTCAAAAGACGCTAGTATTATGAGCTCCGAAGACAGTGTAGGCACGTGGTCACAAGTCTTCTGCTAAGTAGGTACGAATGACCTTTTCACCACTCTAGTCCTAGGGCCAGCAAGAGAGAACGAATGGTAGTCTGCTAAGCAACATAGCGTACCTTGTCCAGTCTTTATCCATGGAGTGGGCGGCAAAAGGTATACAAGCAGAGTATGTGATGTATGCGCTGAATGGAGACGGTGGATATGGGATGTCGGTCTGGCTAGCAAGATCCTATCGTTCCAAGATGACGGGTGTTTCCTCAAAGAGACTTGTGAAGAGAGTTGACTAATACAAAATTGAGTATTTTAGTCTCGGGCCTTGCCGACGGATCCGATATTGGGATTTCCCTGGACCGTAAAGTACTTCTACCTTATGGTTGAGATGGAGAAGTTCTATTCGACTTCATCTTCTTCATGGTATCTTGGCTAAAATTGCTATGCTATGTATGCACGCCACATGCATTCATTACATTTCTCAACACCATCGTGGAGATCCCCTACTTTGATCCGCCCTCTTTTATATTTTACCTCACCAGACACTGATAGCTCTATTATGTTGTACTGGGCGCCGCAGACATGTATCTTCCATTCATGTCTGATGTGGAAAGTATTCCTTCCCGAGTACAAGTCCAAAGAAGTCTTGGTATCGAAACTAGCTTATCTTAATCACTGCTCTGAGCAATGCCGCCCACTCAGAGCCATTTTTTGCCTAGCCAATTTCCCAAGACTGAAGTGGCTTTACCTCGGACCTGAGATGCGCCAGCAGCCTGTAAATTCAAAAGCTGCATTTTCTCAATTTAGCCCCAACTGCCACCGAGACAAATCTCTCGCCCTTGAGAAATCTGTCTTCTCAATCTTCCATTTGCCTTAACCCTTGGCCCATTGTGCCCGCACGCTGTTCTCTCTCTCAGCAGAGGTCTTCCTCCACTATCATGTCTCGCGTTTTGCCCGCTTCAAGAATTGGCAAATTCGCTCCAGCACCTTTGTACAACGTCAGATTCCAATCCTCGCGAGCTCCATGTAGTGCTCCAAATGGCATTACCGGACAGGTCTGCAACTGGCTAGATTCCATCCAGCTCTCTGATATTCCCTCAGACGTCCGGACAAAAGTCAAGTATTTGGTTCTCGATGGCATCGCTTGTGCTATCGTAGGTGCTAAGCTGCCTTGGTCAAAAGTAGCTGTGCAGGCTGTACTGGACATTGAGGGGCCTGGCAAGTGCACTGTCTTTGGCTGGGACAAGGTACGAGCAACCTTTACTTCTCTATCTACCCGGTTTGCTGGTACCGTGAACTTAAGACAGCCAGCGCACAAGTCCGCTCAATGCAGCCCTGTTGAATGGGTCCCTCATTCAAGGATTCGAACTCGATGATGTCCACGTTGATGCACCATGGCATGCAAACTCAATTGTACTGCCAGCTCTGTTTGCTGCAGCGGAATACGCTCAGAGGTCGGACGCGGTAACAAAGATCGATGGTGCTAGATTTCTCACCTCCACTATCGCAGGCTTCGAGCTGGGCTCCCGGATCGGCCGTGCTCTCCACGGTCATGAGATGCTGAGCCGTGGATGGCATAGTGTAGGTCTTCCTACTGGACATTTCGCTTTCGCCAACAAATTGCTGAATTGGTTAACCAGGGCGCCGTCTTCGGCCCTCCAGCCGCAGCAGCGGCGGTCTCAAAACTCCTCCATCTCTCCCCGGGACAGATCGAAGATTCCCTTGGCACAGCGTGCACCCAAGCCTGCGGTCTGATGTCTGCACAGTATGAAAGTATGGCGAAGCGCATGCAACACGGCTTCGCCGCCCGCAATGGACTCTTTGCTGCTTTGACGTCCAGACAGAACTATACAGGCATTGATCAAGTTTTCGAGAGACCATACGGCGGCTTTCTCGCTACATTTGGTCAAGGCTCAAAACACGACTCCCCGTACATCGAGAGCGAGCTCGTCGATTGCTTGGGACGGGACTGGAGAGGTATTGAAGGGATGAGAGTCAAGCAACATAACTCGATGGTCGCAACGCATGCTCCTGTGGACTGTATTGCCGCGCTTCAAGCAAAGTACCCCGAGAGGTTCGCAGACGTCGGATCCATAAGCAAAATTGTGATCGAGCAATCCAAGGCCCCTCACGCACACGGGGGTCAGCATATCGACCGACCCATCACAACCACTGGCGCTCAAATGAGTACGCGTTACATCACCGCCGTACAGCTGCTCGATCGAAAAGTCCTGCTCAAGCAGTTCACTGATGCAAACCTTGAGCGCGATGATACTTGGGACTTGATCCGGAAGATCGACTGCGTTTGGAATAAAGACTTTGACGAAAAGAGCGCTTGGTACACGAGAGTTTCCGTGGCGTTTGCCGATGGCGAAGAATTGGTGCACGAAATGCCGCTCTCGAACGCTACTGAAAGTCTTATTAGCGAAGACAAGATCAAGGAGAAGTGGAGGATGATTACCGATGGCATCATTGACGATAGAAGGAGGGATGAACTGGAAGATGCGGTCATGTCATTGGAAATGTTGGGTGATGTCACGGAGATAAGTGGGATGCTTGCGGGAGAGCTTCGGGGCGCTCTTGACTGACTGATTGATCAAATCAAAGTCTTTAAACATCTCAAAAGGAAGCTCTTGCATAAGATTGCCAACCCTGTTCCCATCCTCCAGCCTCTTTCGAAATTAATATTTCCTCTCCCATGACATGGTGTATTAACATACGCACCTTCTGCCCTTCTTTCATAAAGCCTAGTCAACATCTCTTGAAATTCATCTTCCAAGGTCATTGAATTGAATCTTGAGAAGCAGAGAGAGAGCGAAAAGGTAAAAGCATATATATATACTCCAGACTTACTTTCTCCCCCACTCACTCACTCACGTCACAAAACCCCAATCAACCCTTCCACAAAACCGTCGGGAGCTCCTTTCAACCCGAGAAAGCATCATCAATGACCCTAGTCCGTCTCGGTTCCTGAACGGACTATGCGCGCTTTTTTCCATTCCAGAACTCCGCCATCATCATCATCTTCACCTGCGTCTGACAACCATGCCCCCAACCCAACCAAATCGAACCAAATCAACCAACAAACAAATCAAGCATAGCTACCTTACTACACAATCTTTCCTCACCAACCCCATAATCCCGGTCCTGTCCTGCCCTGCCCCGTCTCAACAACGGCCTACCTTGGCTCCATCGATTCCGACCAAGGTACCTTACCATACCTTGCATATCAATCAATCAATCAATCAATCAAATCAGCCACCACTACCCTACCTTACCTATCTCTCTCACTCCCTCTTCCTCTTCCTTTTCCCTTTTCTTTCTCGGAACCGATGGATAGATAATTAACATCTCAATGCGAACAGCGGCGATTTCATTCAATTACCCATGGCTACATTATCATCATCATCATCATCATCATCATTGTCCAATCTATCTATCAGCAGCAGCAGCAGCAGCCATCGAAGAAAGTGTCTGCGTCGGCGTACTCGTACCGCTTCTCTCGGCTCGGCTCTGGCCTTTGCTGCGGCTGATGTTTCTATTGGGAATCTCACGTAAGCGGCGGCGGCTTCGTGTGCGGAGATGTAAATGTGGCGGCGGGTGAGATGGATGGATGGATGGATGTGTGGATGTGTGGATGTGTGGATGTGTGGATGTGTGGATGTGTGGATGTGTGGATGTGTGGATGTGTGGATGTGTGGAT